>JAWQEG010003128.1:117500-120350 GCA_033782935.1 Petrolisthes cinctipes
CCACACACACAGCCATGTATGAGCAAGCCCTTAGCAAGTTTGGGAAGGCTTGCTACGTAACCCACGCCACCGTCACCTCCTACCACCTGACGCCCCCCCACCAGCCAGGGCTACCCGACACCAAAACAAACTGGTGCCGCTAAGAGCCCTCGCACTGACCGCTATCGTCAGAGCGCTGTTCCCACTTTAGTGCGAAAAATAAACACCTAGATTAGTTTGTCTCAAGTTGTAGCCTATAGATCCTAGAATTAATATTAATGTAATCTTCCCCTCTGTAAATTTTCAGTCTCTGACTGCCATGTAAATAAACCGTTAATTATTATTATTATTATTAACACACACACACACACACACACACACACACAACACACACACACACATTTTCAGGCATAATTCTGAGTGAACTTAGAGAATTTTCGCAGACCCTACAAGACAGGAATGGTGACCCACACAGAGAGAACGAACCACAAAACGAACAACGAACTTAAAACGAACGGAGGAACGAACTAACGACGAACATAACACGACATAACAAATGAACCCTAAAACGACAGAATTTAAAGGAGGAGGAGAACGAAAGATGAGACAGAAAGAACAACGAACAAAAAAAGTAAGGACCGAATTTAACGAAGGATTGATTGACTGATTGATTGATTGATATTAGGCGCCGCAACAGCGAGGTCATACAGCGCCGCCAGAAAAAAAAGGTGATAGAGAGGTGTGACAGCAAGCAAGAAGGAATAGGAAGAAAGATTTAACGAAGGAAGCAAATGTCCAAGTACACTCGCAATAAAAAAAATAATAATAATAATAAAAAAAAAAAATGTATCCAGTCTTGCTTCGTATAAACTGATCGAGTATTATAAGCGAGCTCAAGCAAATATATATACAACAGGATAAGGATGTAATTGGTTCACTGGTATGCCTAATGATTCGAAACTTCAACAAGACCAGGATACTAATTTTGGATTGCGAGTGTACACGAGTATATAATATAAGGGAGTTCCGTTTTGTATAGTCTATCTTATACGTAGTTGGTATGGATCATTAGCCCTCATAAATGCTGACACGAGATTGCCCCATTTATGATATTGTATAACAGAAAGGTATTAATTATTGGGAAGATGATTGAAAGAAGAGGGAAGGCTGAAGTTGGAAGGGGGAAGATGACAGAGGGATGGGGGAGAGAGGAAAGAGAGAGAGAGAGGAAAGAGAGAGAGAGAGGAAAGAGAGAGAGAGAGAGAGAGAGAGAGAGAGGAGATGACAGGGAGAACAAGAAGAGAGATGAGTGGGAGGGGGAAGAGGGAGTGGGAGAGGAAAGAGGGAGGGGGAGAGGAAATAGGGATGGAGAGAAGAGAGAGAGAGAGGGAGAGAGAGAGAGAGAGAGAGAGAGAGAGAGAGAGAGAGAGAGAGAGAGAGAGAGAGAGAGAGAGAGAGAGAGAGAGAGAGAGAGAGAGAGAGAGAGAGAGAGAGGAGAGAGAGAGAGAGAGAGAGAGAGAGAGGAGATGACAGGGAGAACAAGAAGAGAGATGAGTGGGAAGGGGAAGAGGGAGGGGGAGAGGAAATAGGGATGGGAGAGAGAGGGAAGAGGGAGAGGAGATGACAGGGAGAACAAGAAGATAGATGAGAGGGAAGGGGAAGAGTAAGGGGAGGGGGGAAGGAAACACGATGAACAGGCAGGAAAGAGATAGAAAGTGAGAGAGAGAGAGAGAGAGAGAGAGAGAGAGAGAGAGAGAGAGAGAGAGAGAGAGAGAGAGAGAGAGAGAGAGTACAGGCAGAGGGGGAGAGGAAT
The DNA here is from genome assembly GCA_033782935.1 of Petrolisthes cinctipes. Taxonomy (NCBI): domain Eukaryota; kingdom Metazoa; phylum Arthropoda; class Malacostraca; order Decapoda; family Porcellanidae; genus Petrolisthes; species Petrolisthes cinctipes. The sequence continues at coordinate 119,293 of JAWQEG010003128.1, forward strand.
GGGGGTAAGAGTTGGGGTAAGAGTGGGGGTGGGGTGGGGCGGGGGGAGACGGAACTGTGACGTGTGAGGCGTAAAATTTCTGATTGTAGGTTGGAACTGGAGGGGGAGTGGGTAGGGGGGGTAGGGGGGAAAGAGGGGTAGGAGGGACAGGTGGGCGAGGGAATGGGAGAGGAGAGTGGGAGGGAGAGGGACAGGTGGGACAGGAGAGGAAGAGAGGAGAGTGGGAGGGAGATGGAGAGGAGAGGAGAGGCGAGGGAGCGAGAGAGGAGAGTGGGAGGGAGAGGATAGGAGAGGGAGGAGAGGAGAGTGGGAGGAGAGGGACAGAGAGAGGAAAGTGAGTGAGAGAAAGAGAAAGAGAGAGAGAAAGGATGAGGGAGAAGAATAATATTGTGTAGGAAATTTAGGAGAAAGAATTTAAAGGAAGGAGGATGAAGTATATAGGGGGGAGGGGGGAAGAGGGGGATGGGAAAAAACGAAATGAGAGAGGAAGCAGGAAAAAAAGGAGGAGGAGGGAAGGAAGGAAGGAAGGAAGGAACAAAGAAGAAAAAATGATGAAGGAGGGGGGGGGAAGGAGGAAGGAGGGGGACAACAATGAAGGAGGAGAGGGAGAAAAAAAAGAGATGAGGAACAAATATGAGAGGAGAGACAAGGAGGAAGAAAGAGGGATAATAAGGAACAAAGAGTGGAGATGCAGAAAAGAGGAGGAAAGAGAAGAAGAAAGATTATATGGGGGTTCCAGAGATGAGAAGGATTTGGAAGGAGAGTGAAAAGGTGTGTGTGAGATGTGGAATGGGATGAAGAAGGGAAGTGAAGGTGTAGAAGGGAGGTAAAGGGGTGGGAAGGGGAAAAAGTGAGAAAGGGAGAGGTAGAAAAGGAAGGAAATGTGTGGAGAAAGACAGATAGGAGAAGAGAAGGGGAAGAAAAGGAGTGAGGAGAGGAAGGAAAAGACGAGGAAGGGAAAGGTTGAGGAGAGGAAGGGGAAGGAGTGAGGAAAGGAAGGAAAATATCTGCAAAGGAAGGCGTGACGAATGAAAGAAAAATTAGGAAAGTAACTGAGA
>JAWQEG010003129.1:0-72645 GCA_033782935.1 Petrolisthes cinctipes
GAAACGTGAGCTCAAAGTCTGAAAGAAATCTGGGAATATTTTTACTTTTGCTGTGATGTCTCACTGAACATAATTATATCATAGTCATCAACATCATCATGATGATCAGTACCACATTTCCCTTATTTCAAGGGAGAAAACAGAATACCTAGAGAAATGGGACACACTCACATCAACTTCCTTAAGAAAAAAAATAAAGTAAAAAAATAAATAAAAAATAAATATAATAATAATAATAATAATAATAATAATAATAATAATGATAATAATAATAATAATAATAATAATGATAATAATAATAATAATAGTAATAATAATAATAATAATAATAAAATAAACTATTGGTGCACTCCTCACGCGATAGACTGTGGAAAGCAACCAGAATAACACTTAAAAAAAAAAAAAAATACTTATTACGTGAACTGGAAGTATGATAAGACCGAACCATTGAATCCCCATAACATCAACTTTTTACAGTAGCTATATCTGCTCCCTTTAATAATTATGAGAGTGATAATTTTAGTAATAAAAATATTTCCAACTAGTTTGAGCCGATGAGTGAAGTTTGCCTACCTCATGTTTTATTAAATAATGCGGCCGTAAAGTCTCCTCTTCTCTCTGGGTTCACTGGAGCAAAGAAATCCGGTTTAAAGAAATGTTAAAGGTGGAGAAGTGAAGTCGTGAGTGTGTGAAATTTGGATCTCACGCCTCACCTGCCTAGAGGATGGAGGAAAGGAAGGAGGAAAGATGGGAAGGAAGGAAGTGAGAGTGAGAGAGAGAGAGAGAGAGAGGGAGAGAGAGACGAGAAGGAAAATAAAGGTGAGATTGATGGAGGGAGGAAGAGAGGAAAGATGGGGAGGAGGGAGGATTAGAGGGAAAAAAGGAGGAATTATGAGAGGCAAGAAGGAAGGAAGGAAGGAGGGAGATTGGAAGAGAGAAGCAAGATGGAAAGGAATGAGAGGGGAAGGGAAGGAGGCTGGGGAGTTCCATTTTGATGACCTTATTTGAGTGTATACAACAACAGTACACTGAAACGCGCTCACCTCCAAGCTGAAGTCTTAATTCCTATCATACTGAATATTCCCCTCTTCACTGGAGCCTTTCCCTACCCTATGAAACCGTCCACCACACACCAACATCTCCACCACCTCCTGCACCCTACTGAATGACATCCTTTTTACTCTGAAACTCACTTCATCTCTCCCTACTTAAATTCCTAAAGGCTCTCCCTCCCCACTGAGATCTTTCACTTCCCACTCAAATCTCCCCTCCCCACTTGAACCACCTTTTCCTCTCTCTCTCTCTCTCTCTCTCTCTCTCTCTCTCTCTCTCTCTCTCTCTCTCTCTCTCTCTCTCTCCCCATTGAAACCTCTCCTTTCCTACTTATGTCATTCCCTCTCCATTGAAACCTTTCCTCCAAGCTGAAACCTCCCCATTCCCATTCCCTCTCTCCTCCCACCTGAAGCCTTCCCCTTGCCACTCAAATACACTCAAGCCATCTCCTTAGCCATAAGTAACAAACTCTTCTGCTCCAAGCTTTGAGGACTTTGTGTCAATAAACTCTATCCGTTAAAATTTGTTTTTTAAATACGTACCAACTATATAATTATGTCTCCTAATTGTTGTCAGATAGGAAAGTGAAGTATGGATGCACGTGTGTTTGTATGTGTGTACGTGGCCCCTCATCGCGCTGGTCACCTTGATGTGTGATGTCGCTAACTTTTTACTTAATCTTAGTCTCTAACCTATGTATTTGTAATGGAAAAGATTAAATTATTATTATTATAATTATGATTATTAGTAGTAGTAGTTGTTGTAGTAGTAGTATTATAATGGACCCCCTTGCCCGTCAAAAAGGTCCTGCACTGACGCTAGAGCCTTCACATCCCTTGAATAATGGGAAATGGGGTATTAATAATGATGATTATTAACATTACTTTTAACCCTTATTAATTTTTACCCTTTCTCAGTTAATTCTTTTCCTCTGCTTTGTGTCTATGAAATAAATCTTTTAATGGAATCTTTAACTTTAAACCTATTTTATGATATGTTTTCTTTTTCTTTCAGGGAGGAAGGCAAGGCAGCATGTTCAGCAGCAGCTGCAGCGCCAGCAGCAGTGGCAGCAACAACAGCAGTAACAGCAGCCTGCCCAGCAAACCCCACCACACCAGCAGCAAGAACGACACCAACAATAACATGAACAGTGAGAACAACAGCAGCGGCAGCAACAGCAGCAGCCAACACAGCCTCGCCCACCTTCACCATCATAGCCTACTGGGTCACAACGTCAAGCCACCATCCAGTGTGGTCAACTCCAGCCCCTACGACCACCAGCTGCTGGAGAAACTCGTGCCCAGACACATCACTACAGAGCATGTCGTCTTCAGCCACAAGTGAGTGTGTGAGTGAGTGAGTGAAATTACCCAGGTCATTCTGCCTGGGAGAGAAGGAGGGAGGGAGGTGGGTGCCTGATTATAGAGGGGGGAGGGGGGTACTTTTTCCAAGTGGTCTTATAGTCATCCCAAAATATGCTCCACATATACCTTCATCACCTTCAGGGCTTTATTATTCCATAACCCCAGGCACTGAGCGAGTATCATTTAAAGTAGACGCTCACCGGAAAACAATTAGATCACATACTCCCACATCATGAAAAGGAAACTATTTGAGTCTAGGCAAAATTTCATATATATGATAATTGATCAGAGTAAATGATTTCCCACCGTCATCTCCATTTATCTATTTCATCTATTGTCTCCTCTCTCTTTCTCATATATATATATATATATATATATATATATATATATATATATATATATATATATATATATATATATATATATATATATATATATATATATATATATATATATATATATATATATAGAGAGAGAGAGAGAGAGAGAGAGAGAGAGAGAGAGAGAGAGAGAGAGACGACACTCATCGGGCAACAATTTGAACACATGTTGAAGTTAACGAAATGGAATCTCATTGTGTTTATGCATAAATTGCATAGGCCTATGTAAAATTATTGGTCGGAATTATGGGCTGGTGAGGGTCTGTTTGTGTGATGATGATGGCTTCAGGCTCGGCGTTTTACAGCAGCGGAGATCCTCATATTATAAACGAGTCGTGTTTTCCACAGAAGGGCAGATATTTTAACATTAAAATAGCAGCTGAATTTTGTATCATAGGTGCATTTGCCGTGTTTGTGTCTGTTTGCCCTGCTCACCACGGCCGAAATCTTCATCTTCGGCGGCAGTATCCATGAAGAGCATAATGCATTTCCTCCCGAGTTCAGGAGAAAACAGGATACATTTTACGTCTTTCTCTGTATATCAGTTGAACTGTATACGTCTAATGTCACCAGGTTCAAGTACAATATCAGAAAATATATGTATGTCTAAAAAGACTGGAAGGTTTTGCAAATAATGATTACTGTCTTTCAATATTTCTTGTCATGGTTACGTCCCAGTTGTATAGGAACAATGACAAGCCATGTACTGTCGTTATATGTCAATGTATTTTCCATTTTTTTGTTGGTACATCCATCCTTCAATAAATGTAAATATGTTCATCCACCATGTCTCTTAAAACCAGTAAAAGCCATTATAAAGCAATAACATAAGTTTAAGCACCTCGACTTCACTGCACGAAACCTCCAGACGTTTACTCAACTCTTTGTAATGCGCCCGGCGAGGTTTGGTGGTGGAACGAGGTATTAATATTTGAGGAAGACTGTACAGTACTATATCAACTTCATCAGGAACGGACTCTGGGTTGCACACAAAGAATTGGAAGAAGCAAAATCTCAGTGTACTCCCCACGAGAACCATTCTGACACCTCTGAATGATTGTTAGTGAAAAACCACCTTGACAACACGAGCTACAATACAGCGTTCGCTTAGGATAATATCATCGAACCTCATGTGGGAGATAGGTGTTTTTATTGTGTGTAAAGATATATTGTAAGTTTGATTAAAAAGCGGTAGACCATCACCAAGATAGACAGAAAATCAGAAGCAGAGAAGCAATTGGATAAAGAGGAAGAGGAGAAGGAGGAGGAGGAAGAGGAAAAGGAAACTGAAAAGGAAAAAGTCATGCAAAAGCAGAAAGGCAAGCAGAGATGACAGGCAAACATCCAAGCATGGATTTTCAACTGAAGGATAAGAGGAAGGGAATGCACCAAGGCGGAAAGGGAAAGCCGGGTTGAGTGAAAGAGTATCTGAGTGAGGGGCGAGTCTGTGAATGAGTAGAGTTGAGTGAGCGACCAGGATGAGTGCGTGAACCGAGTGAGTACAGTGAGGGGAAGGGAACTGGAGGTGAGGCGTGCGAGATGGGAGCCGAAAAGGGAAGGGGACCAAGAGGTATGGAGGAAGGAGGATATTAGAGGAGAGGTAGAAGGAGGAAACGCTCGTGTGTGTGTGTGTGTGTGTGAGAGAGAGAGAGAGAGAGAGAGAGAGAGAGAGAGAGAAGAGGGGGAGTAGGGCACTTAGCTTCCGGACCACCAGTTACATATTCTCCCCTTTAATGGAGTCTAAAAGGTAAAGAGTACACACACACACACACACTCTCTCTCTCTCTCTCTCTCTCTCTCTCTCTCTCTCTCTCTCTCTCTCTCTCTCTCTCCTCTCTCTCTCTCTCTCTCTCTCTCTCTCTCTCTCTCTCACACACACACACACACACACACACACACACACACACACACACACACACACACACACACACACACACACACACACACACACAATCTTACTAATACGTGTCCCTCCCTGCAGGACCAAGGTTGGGGGCCGGTCACTCTTCTTCTTCAGCCCTGCATCACGAGGCGGCCTCACCAAGCCAGTCTTCACCACTAGAGAGAAGCTCACCCACATAATGGACGGACCTGGGGTAAGGCACAGGGCATGGGACACAGCAGCAGGACATATTATTAGGGGTGATTGGGTTTGAGAGGACACTGGAAGACACTGCAAAGTAGAAAGTGTATGTAGGGCAGACACAACAGCATAATATGAGATGCAGGGCTTGATGAGAGAGTATAGGTGAAGGAAGGAGGCTTTGACAGAAGATGCTGTAGGAAAAATATACTTCAGGGTAAGGCAAGACACTGGAAAATTGGATGCTACAGAGGTGAGTATTGTACGGCAAGCCAGGGCTGAACGAGGAATGCTAGCTGAATACACAACTGAGTATGGTAGGACTCGGAAGGCAGTACATTACCTGAATAACATGGCAGGTCAGGACAGGGCAAGGCTGGACAGAGCAAGGTTGTAGAGTAAAGCGAAGAGGAAGGTAAAACATGATACAAAAGGGTTCAAAACACATTAACAAGACAGGATAAAGCAGGGTAGGACACAGGACACAGTTGTAAGGCAGGATATATCAGGGCAGAACAAGGGACACAAGGACAAGACAGGACAAATCAAGGCAGGCCAAGGCAGGACATCTGGCACAACGGCAACAGAGGAAATTGCAGGGCAGAACATGACAAGGAAGGACACAGGACACAAAACTAAGGCAGGACGTATCAGGGCAGGCCACGGGAACAAAGTCAAAGCAGGACATGGAAGGCAGAGACACAGAGAACGAGAAGGAGGCGCAGCAGAGCATACCACCAATAGAGCAAGAGAGTGAAAGGGGAGAGAGAAAGTGACAGGGAATAGTTACCATGGCCACCGCAATGAAGGTGAAGGCAAGCTACTCTAATGATCTCTCCAGTGATCCATTCTAGTACTTCTCGTTAAACTCATATAAAGGCAGCATAAAGTCTTTCCCTAATGGAGTATTATCAAGTATCGCTTAGGCATTGTGTTACAATACAATTTGAAAAAAAAAAAAGTTTACCTAGCATACGTTTTATGTAATAGTATATGATTTGTGAATTACATAATTGAAATCAGATTTAAGAAATATATTGTAATGCTCAAGATGACTGAGAACATCGAACACCATAATGTGCTTATAATGCTTTCTGAATATTGACTGAGAGGAGATAAGTAATATCGTCTGACGTTAGCCTGAATGATGTACACAATTTTCATGTTGCCGCTAAAGAATCAAAGGGATAATATACTTTTGGTACATTGGAGGCCACTGATTCTTCCGGGCTATATAAAGAAAAAGACAAAATCACCTAAATCAATTCAGACAGTTTGGAGGAAGCAGTTACTACGCATTTGCCAACGCATTATTAATTCGGTTGAGGGACCTGCGATATTGCTTGGAAAAAAAAAAATACAGAGAGAGAGAGAGAGAGAGAGAGAGAGAGAGAGAGAGAGAGAGAGAGAGAGAGAGAGAGAGAGTTGAATCGCTAAAGCTCGTTGGGCGCCACGTGTGCGTCAATTGAGAGTGCGTGAGCTAAGAGTGTTGATAGTGGTGTGAGAAGTTTCCCATTATCCCATGTTCTCTGAATGGTCTGTATATACTTGTTGATCCAGCTTCCCTTCCATATCACTGAACCACAACGCGTTATTATTATTATCATTATTATTATTATTATTATTATTATTATTATTGTTTGCATTCTAAATTACCATAGTTGTTAATGATCATTTTACTACTACTACTACTACTACTACTACTACTACTACTACTACTACTACTACTACTACTACTACTACCCCTACCACTACCACCATTACCCTTGCCACATACAGGACGACGAGGATGACGGAGATGACGTTTACAGTGGGGGTCGCCGAAGTAGTAGTGTCCCTGGGTCTCTGTCTTCCCCTCCCTGGGCTGGACGGAGGGGTCGGGGAGGGGGCAAGGACGAGATCAGCCCAGGGGTCGTGTGCACCATCAAGCGGGTACACCTTGGGGACCCCGCCTGTGACCTTGGGGTGAGCGTGTGGCGGGGGCGGGGACCTCAGAGGGGACTTCAGGGACCACAGCGACCTCCTTGTGGCACAGGTCCCGCACTTCTGGTGGAGTCTCCTGACACTGGGTGAGTCAATATTAGCTTTCACACACATACACACACACACTGTTTCTCTCTCTCTCTCTCTCTCTCTCTCTCTCTCTCTCTCTCTCTCTCTCTCTCTCTCTCTCTCTCTCTCTCTCTCTCTCTCTCTCACATACATACACACACACACACACACACACTTCCATCACTCCGATTCTTTCACCTTCTGCACCTACAAACTACAAGCTTCCTTCTACTGCTTCCCTCCTATCGGCACATAGCACTGTGTAGAAATCCTATTTTAGTGTGAGTTGGTAAGTGTTCAATGACTTTCCAGGAAGAGTCAGAAACTATACTGTATTTATAGAATTTTTCTACAAATTGCATGTTCGTAGTTTTTTTTTTTTTTTTTTTTTTTTTTTTTTTACTAAAGGAGACAAAAGGATGAAGCTCTTATAACATTTATGCTATCTGGCAGAAACATACAAATTCAACCAGTTGCGTGACCTGTAGTACGAAAATTCCAAATCTTTATTTCGTCGAGTTTTGTGCCTGATTTTACAGTACATGTCAGTGAGGGCAATGAAATTGTTTTTCTCAAAGTTCAATTTGTCTGATGAATTAAAACTCCAAAGTGTGGCGTAAGTCACAGTTTTCGTGAACGGAAATAAATTAGTCTTTTATCTTCTGTTTGTCTATCTATTGCCAGACGCCTCAAGCCCTGAAAGGGGTGGCCACAAATGAATCGCCTCCACACACCTCTGTCCCCCGTCAACTGGCATCCTTCCTCCCACCCAACGCCACTCTCACTCATATACCTCCATCCTTCCTTCATATAACTCCATCCTTCCACCTCACTCTCGGTCTGCCTCTTCACCTACGTCCCTCCACCTCACTCTTGTACACTCTCCTAACCAACCCCTCGCTCACCATGCGCTCCACATGACCGAACCATCTCAAGGTGTTCCTTTTCACACTCTCCAGCTCATCCACATCCATACCACATCGCTCACGTACTTATTCATTCGTCAGTCTGTCTCTCCACGTTACTCCACACTCACTTCTCAGGTAACTATTTCCACCCCTCTAACTCTTGATTTATGTTTCTCTGTCATCGTCCACGCTTAGCTCCCGTATGTCAGTGTCGGAATTACCACACTATCATGTAAAGTCTTCTTCACTTCCATACTCATCGCTCTATTCCTTGTCACTGCTTTCAGCGTTCCTACAACCCTCTTCCCCTGTTTTACCCTCTCCTGCACCTCATCCTCTAAACACCCATCTTTACTCATAACACTGCCCATTCTCCATTCTCCATAACCTGATCATTCAACCTCACCTCACAGCCTGTGGCTGCACCCCTTTCAAAGACCACATTTACCTTCAGGTTCCGTTTCTCACACACGTCTCCAAATATATTCACCAAACCCTGCAACTCCCACTCATCGTCACTCAACAGAACTGCATCGTCAGCAAAAATTAATACATTGAAAATATGAGAAGATCTAAGCCAAGAATCAGACCCTTGCATCTTAACACCCAGAACACTCACATTTTTAGTACTATCTCTACAGCATCTATAATGCAGTGAGTTTCCGGATTCTGATCAAGCTAACATAACAGGAGGGAAAATGTGCATTCTATCCCCTTTAGTTTTAGTGGAATCTCAGTCTCTCTTCTGGTAACAAGGAATAAGTGAGAATAATTATTTTTAGTTCATATTGCACAGTGATGGTCATAAAATAAATCCATTCACCTCAACTGTCTGCATTTGTTTCGGCCTCCAATAGTCATGATAGTTCCAATAGTTCACCTTATAATATTTGATGTTGTACATTATTAATGGAAATATTCTATATTTGTTAGAGTTGGGCATTGTCATACATGGTGTTGCAGGGTGTTGGATCCTGGCTCTGCTAAGCTTACAGCGAGTGTTATAATCCTCTTTTGAAATTCCCAGTTGCTAGTAATTTCTGTAGCCTAATCTCAGCCGTGTATACAGTGAATCTTTCCACGCACTCCTGAACATTTCGTATGTGAAAGTACAGTAGTATTTAATTATAGCATTTATTATAATTTTGTATTGTCTTACTATTAACGATATTTTCTTTCTTCTGTACTTCTTCCTTTTCATTTTGTATTATTCTGATAATCAATTTTATCTACTTCTGAGATATTTTTCATTCTATATTTTCATTATTAATTCCTATGTTTGCGAGTTCGTTTGTCCTTTCATTATGTCGTACTCCCAAGTGATAATATGATATCAACATGCACGTTATGTTTCTAATAATTTCTCTTAACTTCTCGATAATTACCCTACATTCTGTCAATAATTCCTCATTACCTCATTTCTTCATTTTATAATTCCTCATTTTATATGAATTTGGAAAGATGGGGAAGGGTGGAGCTGAAAGAGATAAGGAGATTATAATGGAGGATATGCGGGAGAGAGGGGGATTGTAAGGAAAAGAAATACTATTCGTGACACTGATATCGCAGATCTTGCAGAGTGGTTGTGCACTAGACATATATACCATTCCATCAACTTGCTGCCCTCGGTCTTGCTTGCCTCAGTCCAGTGGGTTTGAACATCTCTGATCCCGACATTAACCAGAGACTAACCTAACCTAACCTAACCTGTCCTAACCTAACCTAACCTGATCTATCCTAACCTAACCTAACCTAACCTAACTTGACCTAACTTAACATAACCCAACCTAACCTAACCTAACCTAACCTAACCAAACCAAACCAAACCAAACCAAACCTAACAAGACCAATCCTAACCTAACCTAACCTAACATAACATAACATAACATAACCTAACCTAACCTTGAGACGACAAATAGATATGTGATGTGAACCCTTGGGCGGTGGTGCTTGAGGAGGGAGGGAGCGGGGATAACTTGTGTCACTTCACCACTAACTTTGAGTCTCTTGTTCTGGATATTGTCTCTTAAAAGTCCTCCATGAGTCAGTCTCTCTCTCTCTCTCTCTCTCTCTCTCTCTCTCTCTCTCTCTCTCTCTCTCTCTCTCCTACTGACCTCTAGACTTTCTTATCTTTAATTTTTTCTGCCCCTTGACATTTCACCCCGTCTTGCTCATACGCGCGCGCGCGCGCGCGCGTGTGTGCTTGAGTGTATGAGAGAGAGAGGGGGGGGGAGAGAGAGTGTGTGTTTCTGTGTGGGTGTGTGTGTGTATATATACTGTATACGAGGGATTTTATGCTTTATTGGCAAACCTGTTGCCTGTATTGTGAGTATGTGTGTTTGTGTAAAACCACTTACCTAATTTTGCATGTACAGGGGCTGGGAAATGAGTCCTCTAGACCCTAATAAGTTACAAAGTTTGACGAAACCGGAAGGTGGGACCTGAAAATCAGCCGATACACACATACATTAAACTTAGAGCAACACGGGGTAAGATTGTTATTTCTTAGAATTAACTTTGGGAAGGTGTGTTGGAATGTCTGCCCCTCCAATATCATAATAATAACAACAACAACTACAACAACAGTAGCAGCAAAGACAACAACAAGATCATCATCATCAACAACAACTTGGGGAGGTATTGGTGAAAGCCTAGGATTGATTTGCTCAGGACCGAATTGGTGTCGAAACTTTTAGCTATATCTTTCAACTCAGTAGACAATACTCCCTGGAGGAAGTGAATGCTGCAAGTTACTTATGGAGACAAATTGTACTGTTCATGGGTCGTAATATATATACACACACACACAATTATTTGCTTGCGTATTCCACCACACCGTACGTCGGAAGGAGGGTTAGTACTTTTCGTGTCCCCCTTCTTGGTACCCCGTGACCACCCTGACTCTATAGCTTTTCCTTTCATCTTCCCCTGCCCTAATCTCCCGTCCTACTCTACCATCCCACCCATCCTCCTCCTCACAAAAGGGCGTAAGTCGGTTCTCCCTCCCTTCTCTTCAATCTGTCCCCTCCTCCTACCCACCCATTATAGTGTCCCATCACTCTAACTTTAACCAGCCCCGTCCCAATCTAACCACATGTGTTGCATTCCCTTCCTACTTCCATTTACGTACCCTCCCGCCCAAATGCTCCTGAACTCCTCCAACCAGTTTCGAACCTTTAGATTCATTTGTGTCGTCTCTTCCGGTTGGCTCTGAGGCAAGCCTAAACATCTGAAGCAGCCAGAGAAGCAATAGTTGGTTGGCGATGTTAACGAAATTTTGGACGAGAGTGTACCTGTCCTTGTCTCCATACCCCATCCTCTATACCAATCCCTTCCCCTCCCCTTCACGTTCACTTGTCCTATACTCCTCCACTCTATGTGTTCCATTAAACTGTTCCCCTAACTTGCCCTGTCCTGCATCTCGTCTGTTCCGGTCATCCTCCCCTTTTTTCCTTAATTCACCTGTTCGTTTCCCCAGCACCACATATGTCATTCCTTCCCTGTCCCCCTCAACTGTATTTACCTCTCTGCTATTCACGTGTCCATCTGCCGCTGTGGCCATTGGTATGAAGGGATGCTAACCTTTTGATCTGGTGAAGGTGTCGTCGTTAAATCTGGTTGACGAATCCGCCAATCCTCTACGGCAGATCTTATGTATGAACAGTATATACTATGTATGTGTGTATGACTGTAGGTATATAATATGTGTGTGTATGCGTTTTCATAACTATCTTCATCAGAAAGTTATATTTTTGGTTCGGTTTGTGTGTTTGTTTCTTTGATTGATCATTTTTTCATCGGTTTCTTTTTTAGTTAGCAGGATTACTCAAAGAGTTGTGTAGATTGCTACGAATTATTACAAAAACTTTCTGACTGGCAGCACGTGATTAGACTTTTGGAGAAATCATGTTCAAGGATTTTTTTAATATTTTTTGTCAAGAATGAAGGTGGATATTTCGTCTTTTTCAGCAGACACACACAACTTTAATATTGTGGGTGAGACATTGATGGACTGCCTGTGGACTGTCACAATCTTTTTGGGAGATGCTCAGGCTTGACGGATGTTTGTGTCTCTGACCGCTTTTGTTGTGCATGTGTATCCACTCGAGCTAGTAAAATCGCGACCACGTACCTAGACCTTTATGCCTTTTGAACTGGTAACTTTGATTGAGGGAGGAATCAGAGAAAGTGGAACATTGTAGAGCCATATGATACAATGTTTCAGCTGCAATGACACCTTCCCCACACAGTGTTACCAGCAAAGTTGACACAAACATTTAGGTACTGTACGTGATCGCGAATTTACTAGATCGAGTGTACGGGTATGCTTAAATGTATGAGCACCATAAAATTTAATACAGTTATGAGAGGAAAGTGGTTGGCAGAGGGGACGACAGGGCTAGAGGAGGCAGCAGTGAGGGGGAGGACATCAGTTGACCACAGTAAACACGTCTCAGCTGACTTGTTGATCATCTTCCCGGGTGGCTCAGGCACCAATATCCGGTTTAAAATGAAACTAGAGTCTCCTCCCAGCACAACCCCTCTGTCACCTCTCCTTCCCTGCAATCCTCTCACAGCAAACACCCCCAACCCTCCCTCACATCTCCTTCCCTGCCTCTCGTTACAACAAACACATCTAATCCTCCCTCACCTCTCCTTCCCACATCCCCTCTTACCAAATATCTTTACTCCTTGGTCACTCTCCTTCCCCGCATCTCGTCACACCAAGCACTTTTTTTTTTTTTTTTTTTTTTTTTATTAATTGCGCCGTAGCGTCAATCAACAGGCAGGCAACAATACATACGGGTAGGCGGGACCCATGAGAATCCAATGACTACAACCACACATACACACGCACACACACACACACATCCGATTTATTACAGGAGCAATGTCGTTTCTCTCCCTTCGAATCTGATTCATATTCGAATATCGTGAAAACACGAAACAACCAACAAACCAATGATGCTTTCCTGTGCTGTGTTGCTATTAACATTTTACAGATCAATAATGCAAATTACGCCATTGTTACACTACCATTGTTCAATACATAACTGTTGTAGTATTACTTCCTACAATTTGTTCTACCACATATATTATTACTTTACGTAAAATGGGATGATAAGATTTACTTCACCACCACTCAAAGTTCAGCCAATCACGTTCCACCTTACATTGGCTCTGGGTTCCCAGTGATTCATTCATAAAGATACGAGGGTTTACTACAAAGAACTGCCAGATGTGGCCATAAACAGCCATATTTTTCTTGCACTTTCTACTTGCTCAACTGTACATACCAGCGAGGTACTGAGCCGCAGTATTTGTGGATTTACCTCACACTTTTGTCTTTCTGTGCAGTAGCTGAGTGCCGGTTCAGAAGTCGTGAAGCATGTGGGTTGGTTTTGATAAACTTCTGAATATGCACATATGAGTATACTCGTATGTATGATCTTATTATTATGATAATAATTATTAATCGTATTATTATTATCATTATCATTATTATGATAATAATAATTATTATTAGTCGTAGTAATAGTCGGAGTAGTAGTTATTATGCGCGTACCCAGACACCGACAACTTAAATACTTGATGGTGGTGCAGGTTGCAATAACAAACCCACACGCGCGCGCGGGCTCGCTTTCGCAATAAAGACTGGATACTCGTGCTGGTTGCAGTAATCAAGAGAGAAACCAAACAAGAGGCTGGAAGCTCTGTTGGTCTACACTCTACACCCTATCCTTCCCCCTTACTCTCCCTCCCTCCCCACTTACACTCCATCCCTTCCCCCTTACTCTTCCTCCCTTCCCCCTTGCTCTACCTCCCTTTCCCCTTGCTCACCCTTCCTTCCCCTTGCCCCTCCTTTCTGTCCCCTTATTTACGTTACCTGACCCTTGCCCCCTTTACCCCTCTTTACTCCCCTCTCCCCACCACCTCCCCTAACCCCTATCTTATTTTTTCCCCTCACCACACTAATTTTCCCTTTCTTATTTACCTCCTCTTTCAAACCTATACCCCTTCCACACTCCCCTCTGTCTCACCACCTCCTTACCCTCATTCTGCGCCCTCCTTCACTCCTACCCTTTCCCCACCTCTCCCCTCCACCTACACCACCCCTTATCTCCTCCACCCCTATTGCACCATTACACCCCAAGCTTTTCCCCACCTCCACATTTCTCCACCTCCTCCTTCCACTTTCCCTTCCTTCTCCACTCTTCCCTACCTTCCACCTTCTCCCCCCCCCCACACACAGTCGGAGAACAGCCCAAATAATCACTTTAATTGCCGTGCCGGAAGGAAAATTAATAGAGCCCGGGGAAACTGAGCTAAATTAATTTAGTGTTGGAAGTTTTGTTTGGGGGTGATCATATCGAGAATCTGGGTGATATATATATATATATATATATATATATATATATATATATATATATATATATATATTGAGGGTATATTTGGGCAGGAGGTTTTCTCTTAAACAAGTATGGTTGAAGGCGATGGTAAGTTCGGCATTATATATTTTCCTAAGAAGATTTTCTTTATTTCTGATTGTCTTTTTATCTTCTTCCTTAAGTTGGTTTAACACTTCTCCAAAAGAAGATTGTGTGTTGGCCATACCGCCATATCGCGGTATTAGAGGAGAAGGAAGAAGAGGGGTGAGGGATAAATTGGGGCAGGATGAAGAGAAGGATGAGGGATTGGAGAAAGGAGGAGAACAAGACAAAAAAAGTGTGAGTAGAGGGGAAGTAAGACGACGAGTAGAAGGAGAAGGAAGAGGAGGAAAAGGAATAATTTAATCAATGAATGCGCGAGGACGGAAAGTATGAGAGAATGAGAAGGAAAAGGAAATTTTGTAGAAGAGGTAGAGAATGAGGAGCAACGTGAAGAATGGAAGGAAGAAGTGGAAAGGAACATACTGTAGGTAATTTTAAATAGAGATAGAGGAGGATAATGAGGTCATATAGCGCCAGAAGAAGGTGATAGAGAGGTGAGACAGCACGCAGGAAGGAATATGAGGAAATAAGGGACATATGAAGAACTGAAAGGGAGTGGCTGGGGCAGAAGGGGCGCCAAAACCCTTAAAATATTGCCCACATCACTACAGGCAATACGGGGAGAGTGGGAGGGAAGGGAGGAGAGTAGGGACACAAGGGAGTGATTAAAGGTCTTTGTGGCCACTATCGTAAATAAACAGGGAAAGTCAATTACCCCTCCCATTACACCACCCAGGGGCAGGGCAGGACGAGGGACGAGGGGAGGGAAAAGTTCAAAGAGGGGAGAGTGTCTGGGAGGAAGGGGGAAATTATTTAAAACCTCAGAATGGGGCGAGTGTCTTGGAGGGAAATTATACAGTATAATTATTATTAAAGATGGGAGGAAAATGATAAAAATGGGGATTAACTGAGAGGGAAAAGTTCAGGGAAGGAGGAATGCCTAGAGGGAGAAAATCAAAGATGGGGGAGTATTTTGTAGGGAAAATTTAAAAAAGGAGAGCGTGTCTTACAGGGAAAGAAAAGGTAAGGAGGGGTCATGCAAGCTTAGGGCATAATGACTAAGAGGGCAGGAGGGATCATGTCAACTTTGGCACAGGAGCTGAGAGGGGGGGATAGAGGAGGCGAGTTGGAGGAGGCATTGTGCTTAATTAAGGTGATGAATGTATGACTGTAAAGGAAATGCAAAAAGCTACGTTAAGGAAGCATTAGTGTTAAATATGCATGGAAAGAAAAGGTTGCAAAAAGCTATGTTAAGGAAGCATTAGTGTTAAATATGCATGGGAAGAAAAGGTTGCAAAAAGCTACGTTAAGGAAGCATTAGTGTTAAATATGCATGGAAAGAAAAGGTTGCAAAAAGCTACGTTAAGGAAGCATTAGTGTTAAATATGCATGGGAAGAAAAGGTTGCGTGTTATAATACTGTAGATGGAGGGAAAGAGGAGAGAAAAGATGAGTGAAAGTATGATTGAAGAAAAATATGGGGAGGGGTTTAGATGAGTCAAAAGGGAGCGGAGAAGTGTTGAGAGATGGTTGTAAAGTTAGGTTCGGTTTGGTTAGGTTAGGTTATGATAGATTAGGGTAGTCTGTAGGTTCAAAGGTTAGGTTAAGTTAGGTTTGGTTAGATAAGATTAGATGGTGGTAAATGGTGGTCATGGTGATAGACGAATGAATGGAAAAAAAAAAAAAAAACACACACACACACACACACACACACGGAAGAAGGAAGGAAGGAAATGGATGTAACAAATGAAGGAGAGTTGATGGTGGAGAAAGGATTGGAGGAATGAGTGAGGGAAGAGTAGGGAGGAGATAAACAGTGAAAGGAGGGAGGGGGGAGGGTGGGGTGGAGGGAGGTCTAGATAAAAGGGAGTATGGAAATGATAAAAAGGAGGGGGTTGATTGCAAGAGCTAGGGGTGGCAAGGGGATAGGAGAGGGAGGGAGAGAAGATGAAAGAATGGGCAAGCCAGGGGTACAAAAAATATCGCACCACGAAAACAACCTTTACTAAACCAAAACTAAGCATCTTATACCACACATCTATTCTCTTCTCTATCATTCATCCTCACATTCACCCATTGTACCTTCTTTACCAACCCTCAGTAAGTGTGTATGATGTTATCATGTTAGAGTGTATTAGGAGTCTGTAGTTTCTTTCCTCTGTTTACGTTCGAGTACCTATACTTACTGCTATAGGTGAATAGGGATATAGGAGCGTAGGTAGACTAGTTAGCATAGTGTAATCAAGCAGCCTTGGAAAGACTAGAAGGTCTGTTCCTGTTTAACTGTCTTTTGTATTGTATTTCTTTGTATTTCCGTCAGCCTGGAAATAGAAACTTGGGACCCTCAGTGTTCTAATAAATGTTCCACACAGACAATATCATATGAGGCTTGCATCTGCCTGGCTAGTGTATGGACCCTAATAGTGCCACATGAAGAGTAACTCTGTGACCCTGACTGAGCCTCCTCTTCCATGGGTGTTGCAGGCGTGGTGGTGACGGGATGGCTGTGGCGGCAGGGTTCACTGGGGAGGTGATGTATTTGCTGCCATACAATATCCTCGGACGCACTGACCTGGAGCCGCGTGCCACTGAGATACTCGTTCAGGTGAGCCATTTGGAGCCAGGTGAGTCTGGGTACTAACTGAGTCATCGGGTGAAGGGAGTAGTGCAGGTGAGTCAGGAGTACAAGTGAGTCATGAGGTGAAGTGAGTTGTGCAGGTAAGTCAAGTGACCGAGTAACCTCATGATAATTATTGAGTCAGATCATGACAGTATGGATTTTATAAAGAAGTAGGAGTTAAAATCATATGAAATTATAAAAACGATAGATATTCATCTTTAACAATTAAGTGGTATAAGTGAGTCGTTTATATGAAGCGTATGACATTATGCAGTGGTTAGTCGTACAAATGAATCATACAGCTTAACATAGTGAGTCTTTTAAGTACAAGGGAATCATTCTAATGAGCTTTATGTACGTATTACAGTACAAGGTGGAGGTGTGTCTATAACTTAACCAGAAGAGTCGTTTATCCAGACACAGTTCATAGCCGAATAAGGGGAAACACTTCCTCAGCCACTTTACGTAATTGATACAAGGAGGTAATTATCCCTCATGGTGATGTACTGATTGTCAACACTATATCCCTCACCACCTTATGACACAGAAAAAAGTAGAGAATTAGAATATAAATAGGTGATTATTCCTTGTGGTGTTTAGTTTATGCTCAACACTATATCCCTCAACACCACCATAAGACTCAGAAATAGGCATTGTTTTCCCTTCATGTGCTCGGAACTGTGCATCATAATATTTTACTGTACAACTAAGACCTCAGTATGTCAGAGATGCCAGATTCTTCCAAGAGCGTTCAGGTAATAGTGACGGTAAACTGGATTATGCATTAGTCCTGAGGGGTGGGAGGGTTAGTAGGTGTTATGGAGTGGCTGGGTTTGATACTCTCCTTAAAAATGGAGTAAAACAAGACCTAGAACAAAAAGAATGCACAGTTTATGACAGTCCACTCCATGACAGAGCCTTTCAAATAAGGGAGGATATATTAAAGCCAGGAACCAATTTACACTGGCTTATGATGGATTGGATATGGTACCCTGCTTGATATATAATTATACTACAAGTTACAGTATAGTGTATTTGCGACACATACTCTACTCGGTGCTTTCTTTGCATTAATACAGAAAGTAACCTACAGCATTTACACATTTTTCATGTTGCACTATAACTTCCCATCGGTTCCTCTCTCCTCTTATTTGTCAGTTTCCTTGTATTGATATTACTGAACTGAATTGTATCTATTTATTCGTACACATTCTTTTACTGTACATACATGCCATTTTATTACCCTGTGCCCTATGTGGTCTGACATTGGTTTTATTTGCAATACTGAATGCAATTATGTTATAACGTACTCATCTTTCAGGACGCCATGTTGTCGTGTGTAAGTGAGAGTGTGGTGTGGTTTGTGGTCAAGAGCTTCACCCGTAAGAAGGTCATCACCAACACGCGTCAGCTCTCCAACCAGAAGCTCAACATCACTAAGCTCAACCTCAGATCATCACACGACCACAAAAAGTCGTCTTGATAGTGAACTTCTTTACATATAGGTGTAAAACGTTTGTTTGTTGTATTACATGATGTTATTTGGACCTGGTAATACTTTATTCAGTAATGTGTAAAAATAATAATAATGTTGATGTAGAGCTGACTGACTATTATACATTTATAAAAAATATTTGTAAGGTTTAATGAATCACCTGAATATCAGCCACCCCATTTAATATAAAGTACATAATCTAACCTTACCAGACCTAATCTTACTTTACCTAAATATAAGTTAGGTTAAGTTTTACAAGTTAAGTTTTCTTACTATTGGTATATATCAAATGGTACTCTGCACCCACGAGCTGCTGAGAAGGGTGATCTTCAGGTGAACCAGCTTAATTAAGGTGTACACTAGGCTTGATCAGGCAAGTCTTTGTGTATATCAATTAAAAACACCATATGAGTAGGAACCTTGACCAATAACACTTGGGGGCATATTATGCTCGTCCCAAACCTTTACTTAGGAATTGTTTGGAAATACTGTCTAATAATTATACAAGATAAGGTTGGGTAAGTAAATACACCGTATGTAGAGGAGCCTGTACTGACTCAATCAAGGTTCCTCTTTTACGGTGTTGTTATTTATTATTTCCGTCAAGTTAATGCATAGTTTACTCAAGGTTACGGTTGATGGTCTGCTTTACTACAGTAACCTAAAGAAAATTTGGACACTTTTTCAAGTTTCATATATAAATTTTCATCTACAGTGTTCAGTTATAACAGACTCCCAAATCCAAAATGATGACGAATGAAACATTTTAAGAAAACCATTTGTTTGTGGTAAATTAATGGATTGTTGATTCCTTCACACTATAACCTAGCAGGAAACAGATTAATACCTCCGTAAGTAAACATAGTTAATTATGCTTCGTGAGATAATTTGTAGTAAGTGGCAGCCATTCATATTTTCCTATAGTACCGTATATGACTCCCTTATTTGAGTACTTTGAAGCCTTAGTCACAGTTACAGATTGTTTATATACTCAAATCTGGTTCAACATTTGTTATGGCTAAGTAAAGGTGTGGGATGGGTATAGGCTATGTATTGTGTCAGTGTGGCTAAGATAAGGCGCTCAATAATTATACAGTAAGCTGGACAAAGTGAAGGACGACAGAAAAAATATATCGATTAAAAGTGTTATCCCTCAGTAGCCTCCCTCATCCGCCTGTACAGTTGCATTCAATAGTTTCGATGCACATGAGGGTGATTATACAAGATATTATTTTCACCCTTGTTTGTGTGTGTACTCTTTGGACAGTTTTGCCCTGGTTTGTGAGAACTTGCTTATAACACATTAGACACTGCTGCTAAACTAAACTCAGTCAGGTGAATCAAACCAAACCACTACTAGACGAATGCTTTTTTTTTTTTTTTTTTTTCTTCCTAGTTCTTTATTTAGCTTTAGTACAGTCACGAGCACTAATAAGTATTCAGGTGTGCTTCGAATACCTAGAGACAGTAAATAAATGCACAATAAGATCTCCATTGGAATTAGTTTGTTGGTGAATTGGGACTTTTCGCAGCTTCA
Organism: Petrolisthes cinctipes; assembly: GCA_033782935.1. NCBI lineage: Eukaryota > Metazoa > Arthropoda > Malacostraca > Decapoda > Porcellanidae > Petrolisthes > Petrolisthes cinctipes. The sequence continues at coordinate 19,983 of JAWQEG010003129.1, forward strand.
ACCAGAGCTGTATACTTATTAGTGCTCGTAACTGTACAAGAACCCAACACTCAGGGGAAAGTTGCTGCTAAAGGCCATGAAGTTAGCTTACATAAATGGATGGATATTGATGGTGGAAAAATGATACTGTCACCACGTGTTTACCCAAGTCACCCTAGTGTGTATCGAAACTTTTGCCGGCAACTAAAATTATTATGCGTCTCTGTAACATGTCTGCGTGTATTCTGTGTATTGGTTTATTTTCTTTTTAGCTGACGATAAGCGGCAGGTAACGTCAATCGCACTTCTATATAAAAAAAATAATCCTTCTTTTGTACTAGAACCCAACCCTGAGGTATCCAACTAAGATGAACAGATGTATGTGGGTGTATATATGTAGCACTATGTATATTATATTGTAATGTGGCCTTGAACGATAATGGTTTTCATGTGACAATTGTAATAGATTTGGCGTTGTTCTAAGGATGTTAATTAATGGGGTACTACTGTTTTGGTACATTAGGGGATTCCAATTCCTCCAAATTAATCGAAGAAACAGACTACGTCAGTCACAATAGAGTAGTCTGTTTCTTGAATTAGTTCAGAGGAATTAGTTACTCCTTATTTGCTAACCCTGTGTCACCCTCTTAAATGTTGTCTGCAGTTAACATGTGATTTTTTGTTTTATAATTAAGAGAAAGAAATTGTGTGGTTTTAAAGAGAGAAAGTCAGCTCTTTACCTCTTACAGTCCAGACTTGTTCGTGCCCCATCCAGGCAACTCTCAGAAATTCCCCCGCCATGTCCGGACGATTTTCATAAAATGACTCTTTCAGTTCATCCCTTCTCCTAAACTACAATGCCAATGAACTTTATTTTTAGTCTGTGCTCACCATCAACTTTTCCTCTTTCGAATGAGATCAACCCGTGCTTTCTATGTTTCCTGATTACAGTTATATGACGAGTTGAAGTTAACTCACTTTTATCGCCAGAGCGGAACTGTGTTCATCCATGGTTGATACGACCGACCCATACAGAACCTTTATTGTTAAAATAGTACTTATCTGTTCCTCTAACACGACAAGCTTTAATTTTGTGATTAGTGAACAATACCAAGATTGTTTTGTGCCATTGCTGTAAAGTGTGAAAGTCACAACGAGTCATTAAATGAATGCGTAAAGTAGTACCGCACAATATATACAGTAACTTATCCTTATTTTCCCTGCAAAAATATGGGTGTCCCTATCACTGTACTTATTTTCAAAGAGTGTCACTTTCGCTGTACTTACGGGAAGTTGCCGAGTAAACATAGGTTCCACTCGTGGGGTAGAAGTCAGTGATGGCCCTATATAGGGCACAAGTTTGATGCAGAAGAAATATTGATTTGATGGTCAGACACACACTGAGTGACCCACGCTATCCTATTACCACACTGGTGGCTAAATCAGTATGAAATTGGTAAATGCGGGAAATCCTGCCACCCGGACTGTAGGGGTTAAAGAGATTTTTCATTTTTTGTGGGTAAATGGAAGGGCTACCGAATCTTCCAAACTATGCCTGATACCTGATTTCCTACGTTTGAGGGTTGGGGATCTATTTCATAGCACAGTTTGGAGAAGTCACGAGCCTTCCAGTTATCCGACAACAGTCTAACAACCTTCTTAAAAGTTTCATTTAATACGGACGGTCTGAAGGGCGAACGTTTCCTCCATATTATGCGAGAAAACAGGTTTCCTATGCAAATAATCAGGCAGTCTATTTCCTGGCATAATGTGGGGGAATCAGTAGCCCTTTCATAATTATATAAAATAACAATCAAGCTATATAATTAATTGAACCAGTGAGTTGCTTTGTGAGTACAGTCATATTCTATACTCTTGTCCGCTGCCACCAGAGGTCAGTGGAATTGCCTTGTGTAGTACACGTATAGTTTTCATTATACATGCACACATCACTGTAGAACATAAGCCCGTCAAGAATTGCCACCAAAGCCATGTGTATTGATCTATGTGGTGTGCCGTCAGCTGGGTCAAAATAACAACTCTGTGCATCATAAATATTTCCTTTAACATTGTGAAAATGAGACAGGCTCCCTTATTCAATTTCTTAGCTTTTTCGGCAAATGTTATGCAAATAGTTACGCAACTAGGTATTACTTCTCTGCACCTTATAAATACTTCATGGAGAGTATACGCAAAACGTGTATCTAACATCCTATTACTTAAAAGGGAATCGGTGCACTTACGCCAGCAAAGGGTTTAAAGCCGTACAAATGACTGACACCTACGTAGAATATAATGTTTTTATGTATGTAAAAGTGTCCGTGCAGAGCTGTAATGGAGAGACTAAAAAATGTAATTGTTCTCTGTAAAAATGATGCTGAGACCGTACTTTATTCATAGGTTTATGATGGATAGCCAGCGAGATCACACGGAGAGAGGATTATCATTACGGAACAGGTGCCATATATTCTCAACTAAATTAAATATAGTCGGTTTCATGGAATAAATTGTAGGAATTACACACTCCACACTTACCAACACTATATAAGGCTCTTACTAAGTGGATATTGTCTTCACTGTAAATTGGAGAGCTACGGATTCCTCCAGCCTATCGCACGAACGAGATCCCCAATTAGTAACATTGAGGTCGTCTGTTTTCTGGCATATTTTGAAGGAATCATTTGCTCTCCAATTCACCAATACGATAGAGAGTCTCACCTGAAAGAGGGCATTAGAGTGTTGGCGGATTTGGAGCAATTGATTCCTCCAGACTAATTTTAATAATGAAACCGACTTCTTTATTGTAGCTGACGTAACCTGATTCTTAGCATAGTTTGGAGGAATCGCTAACCTCCATTCGACCCAAAATATATAGCCTACTTTACTTTACTTACATCTGTTGCAGTCACAAACAGACGATATTCACTTCCCCTTCAGTATCTCGATATTAGAGTGATTAACATAGGAGTTGAGTGAAACAAGGGCGTCAGGTGCAGGTTTTGGTTAATGGGTCATTTATTATGGTCGTATTAGATGGCTACAAATTCCCCTAAACTATGCCACGAAACGGACTACCTCAGTTTACGTTCGGGGGATCTGTTTTGTAGCGTAGTGTGGAGGCACCGACAGCCCATCAATTGGAAGCATCAAATAAACCCCAAACGATGCCAGGAAACACGCTGTATCAATAAGCGAATAGGGGATCTGTTTTGTGGCATAGTTTGGAGGAATCAGTATAGTTTTCATATTTTCTGCATACAGACGACCCACTTAAATAATTACACCATCACAATTTCAGTATGTTATCGGGATCACATGAAGGGTTGATGCGGTGTTGGCGTTCTTACCTCGCCTTCTGAATTCAAGACTCTTCACTGGCCGTAAATGATGTGGCAAGGAATAATGAACTCCTATTGCAACAGTGGGCTACATGGTCTGTACGGCCAAGCTCATTAACCAATTCAGTACATTTCTTTTGTCACAGTTTACAGATGAGTCAATATAATTTATTCTGTATCTTTGAATGTGTGTGTAGGCTACCATGTTGAATTTCTAACACCGCACTATAATATCTTCAATAACCCTGAATTTTCGTAGCCAAAGTGAAAGACGATACACTGCGTCATGGTTATTATGGAAACAGTAAGGAAGATTCTATTATATATCCACTTATATGTTTTAAACGACGTCAGACCAGAATATAGTACACAACCTCTAATTACTTACATAGATTAACGTTTAAGTTATAGACAATATTTTCGCCATGTGACAATTACTAAATGTTTCTTTCTAGGCCTTGTCCAGCTTGTTATCTTAATCATAATTATGTCAACTAAAATGGTGTTTTACCTTCTGGCCAATATGATCCGAATCTGTTCCTTCTTTAACAACACCACATCCTACATAAAATCCACATCCACTACTGCATTAATATGCTTGATTTTCAACCAGTGATTTAGTGAACTCTTTATATGACAAACTGTCAGTACTCATCCCCGCGCATAACGGCCTGTCCACATTATCAAGCCGGTCAATGCCCGCTGAGCGTATATCACTTCGTTAGTAATGTTACCAGATGAGGCACTTCCTAGCAGGCACCAAGCTATCGGGCAGTGCCCTGATGGTTGTGCCCACACCAGGCAGAAAGTTCTAATGATAAGGTTGCTTCCGTTGACCAATGTTTCGTAGACGTGGAATATGATATTCCTCCATCAAACCTGCAAGTAAGGGAATTTCAATGGTTGGCCCTTGGCTTCCCCACTAATGAAGTCATCTCCACTAGTGTCCACCTTTCAAACTTGCGTATTAGGCTTATTTTGATAATGTTTGTCCTTCTGGAACTGCCCGATAGTGTGGACAAGCTTTATATACAGCCAGATTCTAAAATCAAATCAGCTGCCACCAGATACCAGTGTAACAGCTTGGCCTATGGTGCAGTACACATATCGTATAGTTTATCATCAATACATGATAACCATGATAACCATGTTTGTTTTATGAAAAGTAAACAAAAACTCAACAAACAGGCCATGTAATTACAGAGACCTCTGGTGGAAATGAACATGACTTTAGAACTTGTCTGTGCATGGATCTAAATCCATTGCTACAGCTCCCTTCATTCACTCAAGCCAGAAATAATAAATAGATACTCTGGACTTCTGAAACCGTTTCTGACGAGAGTTGTTTCTACGATCTTCAGTTCGTATGGGGTACAGTACATTAACTACCAGTGTATACAAAGTCTATCCACCAACAGATTAATTGACTTCACAGGCAAAGTGGAGAGAGACAGAAGGAGGGAGACAGACACAAAAAGACAGACAGAAATGGGGACAGAGACAGAGTGTCTATACCATATTTCATTCAGTGATATATTCTAATGTGTGTGTATGTTACAGGGAAGGAATTTAACCAGTGATTTCATAATATCACCGATGATATCAGAAAGTTCATGAAATTACAGTTTCACTTGAGGGTTTTTTAGGCTGTGGATTACATGAAATCCTAAAATTGTCAGTGTTGCTTTTACATCAATTTACTGATTCCGACCAGTGGCACGATTGATCTACCTGTGTGAAATTTTCGTACTAGAGTTAAATCCTGGCTTCAGGTACTCTAACAGCAGCTCTTGTGTGTGTGTCTGTGTGTATGGGGGGGTGGGGGAGCTGACAACGGTCAGCCCAGTTATTAGCCTGTTTTCCCGCCAACATGTCTTTCCAGTGCAGAATAAGAACTCACCGAGAAGCTGTTCAGACGCTACGAAGTTGTCAATACATCCAGTTTTAACCGTTTATAATGGTGGCTAAAAAATAGAGACATGATCATTATATTACTCTGTTAATAAAATGTTCACCCACGAACAAAAATTAATACAACTATGTACCGTACAGTAGAATGAAATAATGCTTATATAGTGATGTGGCGTACACCAGTCACACCCCGAATAGTGACAGGCCGGTTGATGGCAGGCTGATACACTTAACAGGAACTTTTCACGGTTGACGGGAACTCTAACTGAAGCAGGCACCTCAGACCTCAGTCAGTAATTAGCTGGCAACTAGCATCACACACCTTCAGTAGTTGGTCTGGCCACCAACGCCGTACATCTCCTTCTGTAGCTGGCCTGGTCAACGGCAGTAGTGTGGTTTGGTAGAGATTTACTCACTCTACTAGACACAAGGCAGGGGTTTGGAGTCTAGTCTGCCTTGACTGGAAGTCTGGAACTGACTCTGACTTGGCCCCGAAGAGCTGATGTACTCTCGGCTTCGCTTCAACTGAACCCTTAAGGTATTTTAAATAGGCTTTGAAGTTCTATAGACAGTAGTTTGAACTTGGACCCAGCAACTATGAAACAAGGGAATGGCCGTTACACTGATAGATATCAATCAGAAGTAACTTATTTCTATGGCACAGTACTACGTCTTCATAGATAATAATAATTCTGTAGCTACAGGTGTCCACAAGAAAAACAGTAACGACTGCGACTAACTATTTACTATCCTCTTGTGTGGCGACATTAAAAATTGATTAAAATTCCCGACGAACTTCCTCTGTACTCCGTAACTATTGATGATACGTTTAATGTCATTAAACGGCCACATTTTTCAACAGGGCATAGTGAAAAAGATCGTTTGCTGAAAAAGAGATCCATAAAAAATATGCAAATGTTACTATAGTTGGCCTCGAGCTTTTCAAATCCCTGTGTGGAGAATGCCAAAAAAAAAATAAAGCGGCCCATGACTACTGGAGTGGTGGTGTGGACCATACCCAGCAAGGACCTGACTTTGAAGGGTCAAGTCGACTTACTGATGTGCAGGAGATGACCCACCGAAACTTTATTGATCATGGTTTAACAGGATCCCTTTATTAACTAATGTATACTGTACTTCGACCTCTGACAAGTTAACATGAGAGAGAAGTTGGAATGCAACTCTTGGATATGTTCCTCTTTTTTGGTGCCTCAGCCACACTTCAAAATAACAGTGGCTCGAAATTTATGTCACACGTGATCACTGCAATGATAAGAGTTTGGTCAAATTCACTATTGTCCGCTGCTAACTACGTCATTTTCAAAGTCAAGCCTGGCAATATGGAATGTGCGAACAGTAACCTGAAGGAGGAGCTAATGATACTGTGGTTAACAAGTACCAATACTCGAGACTAAACCGCAGACATCAAATTCGTGCACTTTCAGAAGACTCGACTCATCAATCGGAAATATATTAGTCAACTTATAATGCAATAAATAACAGATGTAATTAATATACTTTCATCTAACTAAAATATGATATCAACTTCCATTTTCCCATACATTATAATGCAGTTTGGCGCAATTTTGGTAAGAACGTGAACAGACCTTGTATTCTATTGACCTTGTATTCTACGGATCTTGTATTTCGTGGACCCTGTATTTCGTGGATCTTGTATTCTATTGTGGGCCTTGTACTCTATTACTCTTGTATGCTATTGTCCTTGTATTCTACTGACCTTGTATTACGTGAATCTTGTATTCTAATGACCTTGTACAATCACGTGGACCCTGTATTCCATGAACCATGTATTCTGTGGACCTTCTATTCTACTGACCTTGTATTTTGTGGACCTTGTATTCTATTGTTCTTCTCTTTTACTGACCTTGTAATTCAGTGGATCTTGTACTCGGTGGACCTTGTATTCTGTGGACCTTGCAATCTATTGACCTTCGGGTGGTACGGCTGACTTTCCTAACATTATTGCTATTAAGGGGGTGTGGGAATAGGGGGACAGGCTTGGGGGTGGGGACTGGGGGGTGCGGGAATAGGGGGACAGGCTTGGGGGGGAAAGGGGGGGGTAGAAAGCCTGTCCCCCTATTCCCGCACACCCCTAACCCCCTCCAAGTCTGTCCCCCTACTCCCGCACCCCCCAAAACCCCCCCAAGCCTGTCCCCTACTCCCGCACCCCCTTAAGAATATCGCGGGTAACATGTCTTTCATACAGGTGCTGCTCCCAAATGTATTACTGGCCTCCCTCTGCCTTTATTTACCCATGACAACAACATAACCCGTGTCAGCCTCGGCATCTCGTACAGTCACGCCCAGTTGGTATTGCAACGACTTCCTATGAAAAAGCCTTGAGAAAAGTTGCGAAATCACTATACCTGTTGGTCTCTGTAATATTGGTTCATAAGATGCACTCGCATGGATCACATTCGTTCACATTATGCAGGACTTTTGATCGTGACTGTATAATGGCCCTTACTTCCTCATCTTCGTGTAATGGGGAAAGGGGCACATGTATTACACAGTTGACCCTTTATGTAACACTAATAAGTTTTTGCATCCACCACTTCATTGTACACTCAGTCCTTCATTGAAAACAACAAAATATTTCCCCAGGCTGCTGTTATCCATTACCAAACAGACTTACTTAATGATCTATTTGCCCTTGTTAAATGGATGGTGTTAAATGTGACGGTGTAAAGTTGGAAGCATACTATATTTAATTTTACTGGTTATAGAATTTTCTATTAATTTTCTCTCCCATAAATTGCTGTGACAGGAATTCTAAAAGAGCCTGAGATCTGGAATTACGTATGGGCAGTTTAAAGCAAACTACTGCACGCCACCACCAATAGAAAAATTAAAGAGGTTAGATGTTGCTGGTGAAATGGTGGTCATAGATTCCTGAAGGTGCACCACAAAGCAGATCACGTTATTTTCAGGAATGGCAATCTGTTCCAGGATACAGTTTTAGGGAGTGGATGCCCACCATTTGTCAAAAGCTATCTTCCCTCTTATAACAAAAATCTTGATGGCTCATACAAAAAAGTTTCATGACTATATTGCCTGCAATGTCACTCCTACATACCAAAAAAAAAAAAAAAACAATGATCGATTCGATATTCTGAATCACATATATACAAAATTTCTAGGCTCACTCTATGTCTTTTGCATAATGCACTTCAGGGTATAGTATACTTTTGGTACATTAAAGCGTCTTAATACCTCTAAAGTATGTCAGGAAACACGAAAAAAATAATGGTGATCTGTAACTTCGAAAAATTTGGATTAGTCAGTTGCTCCACATCCTCCAACCTATACTAACCCCTTAAGATCTAATCGGAATCATGAATTAATGGACAAATTATTTTATTGACCGTATCGCTTGTTCTCGTCACCATTTTGATTCTGGGAATCAGCCTTTATCAAATTAAATTTTGTGTTGTTTGAAAATGTACATCACTAAGGAAACCAGAACATAAATTTGCATTAAACCTTAAAATTTGCTGAGTTGTTGCCTATAAATTATTATAATCTGTCAAAATTCCATCGGGTCCAAAAAGGATCTGATCTATGTCGGGGTAGGGAGTGTTATAATTGATTTTCAGTGTGTGTGTGTGTGTGTGTGTGTGTGTGTGTGTGTGTGTGTGTGTGTGTTCATATAGATACCCTACGCGATGGTAATTATCTTTCCTTTTACTCTGTTGAACACAATTACATCCACGAATTTGAACATAATTATAAACTCTCCCTCATGAACTATATATGTGGTTGGATTGGATGGGCTAAGTTAATTATTGGCAGACAGTACTGTACTTATTATTGTGTAAAACATCAGTGTAAGTGATCTGGGTCTTGTATACCTGACACAACTAAACAAAGGGGACTCGTTACATTAACAACAAATGACAGGGGACTCGTTTCACTGTCTACAAGCTACACTAATGAAAGAAAAGTTGCATCACTAACAGGTGTGTTAATTTTCTATGCCGTATTTCAGCAGCTATTTGTCACCTTAGCTCCTAGTGACCTTGTTGACTATAATTAATTGTATTTGTAATATAACCACAACCTATGATTTCTCCTGTAGTTATTTTGTATACATATCCTAAAATTATTTGAGGTGTCTGAATATATATATATATATATATATATATATATATATATATATATATATATATATATATATATATATATATATATATATATATATATATTCACGTCTTTATTACGCTCTTGTTTCATTCCATGTGCCAGTCCCATTGATTTTCAGTTTCCTTGTTAGTTGTAACGTCTTAGTACCATAATGGCTTGGTATGTACTGTACAGTACTAGTTATTTTGCATTACTGAACTGAAATTGTCACCTCAGATACTATATTTCTATGGCAGCTATAATACACACTCATGATCATGATTTAGAAAAAATAGTGAAGCTACAATTGTAATATAAAATTGATCTAATAAGCTTTGTACAGCATAATAATTGTTCAACATGTTGCCTTATGGCTAGCGACCCAGTCTTAATAAACTGCAGATAATTCATGTTGTTTGAAATATATGTCTATTCCTGCTTCAGATATCGGGCTTCGACTCAGGTGGGCTAGGGACTGTGGTGCACGACTGTATACTGGTGGTCAGAAATTGTGACCCGACCCCCTGACAAAATGAATCGCAAACAGCCTAGCTATGAAGGTTCGAACAACTGTGGGTCTCCCTACAACACACAGTAGTTCGAATCATCAAAGCTCGGCTAGCTGCGACACATCGTGCCAAGGGATCAGGACACATTTTCTGACCGCGAGTGTACATATTTCTACTGCTGTACTAACTTGGCCAATTGTTTTGGGTTGTGGTCATGTTCTCTCCTCGTGCATTATTGGTTAGAATCTTGTTATCGTGAATGCAAGCAAGCAAACTGAGTGTGTAGTCTACAGTGTATAGGTCTTGTAGGGGAAGTGACTTTTATATAATCTTCATTCTAGTTCAATTTTCTAAGCTATGAGGGGCAGGGTGTTGGGATGTGGGCAATTCTTTAATGGCTTGGGCGCCCCTTCGGAAAAGATTTGGAATGTCGCATATACGCGTATTTACTGCGACAAACTCTAAAATTTGATACGAAATATTTAGTTTATCCTAGGTATACTCGATCTTTTCTCTAAAAGACAAGATAGAGAACGATGCAAACAAACGAGATCAGGGGGTACCTCAAGTAATCTTTTTATTCTTTTAAAAAGCTAATTAACTTTACTTGTCTAAAATTTAATACTTCTTTTCACCAGTCCAAAAGCCTCTTATTTTGGCCCTGTCCACATTATAGAGTGTGCCTACCAGGCTCTACCAGACCATGTGGACGGGAACTTACTCCTCCCATTGTCATGTCTTCCCACTCATGAAAACTTTCCATTCCATTACAGTATGTATAATCACGAAGCTACCATACTTACTAGCTTTTAGTGCAATGATCATCCAGTAATGTATGGATTGATTTCCACGACTGTTGTAAACATTGAATATGCTATTTACTTTCTCAAGTGTTTCTTTGCAAACTGTTCACCAAGAAAATACAATGCATAGTATCATTAAGATTTTTAAATTATTTTCAAAAAATCATCGATTTAGGTGATTTTCGAGAATCAGCAAATTTAGTGATAGTAGGAAATCAGTGAATTAGGTGATATTCGAGATTTAGCAAATAAAGTGATTTTCGAGAATCACTTAAATGATTATCGAAAATCATGAAACTAAGTGATTTTCAAAAATCATCGAATTAAGTTATTTTCAAAAATCATCTAATTAATGCCCAAATAAAGGGTGGTAGGCATTAACTCAAACAAACAACAACAACAACAACTTTCACAGAAGACAGTCGATTCCCAAACCGACTATTATGTCTTGGTCTCGCCTCTCATCCCTCTGTGTTTGAAGCAGACAATGAGCAGGAATACAGTGTATGGTTCAGGGGTTGTAAACTTGCGAGTATAGCTCTTTCCAAACCCTAACAATATATTATAGTGGCATGAGTGTGTGTGTGTGTGTGTGTGTTCGAGGCTTCATATGACACAGGTTACATGAATGGAGTCGAAGTTATCCTAAGTGGTTTGGTTCAGATGGAGGTCTGGGACGATGGACGGTATTCATCAAACCTCTCCGAGTTCCCACTTATTGGATCTTTACGGTTTGAGATACGAGCCCTTCCCTTCCCTCCCTCCCTACCCTCCCTCACAGAGGCGATGAGGAGGGACAGGTCAATCGGCTTGGTTAGTCTTCGTCAACAAGCGCCAGTGAATACAAGTGTTACTTATGGTAAGATTCTTTTGTTGGTGAATTCCAAGGTTTCTAGAGATGCCTCCAAATTTATGCCAGGAAACAGATCCCTTATTAGTACATTTGGGGGCGTCTATGTTCTGGCATAGTATGGAGGAATCAGTAGCCTTTCAATTTGCCAAGAAAATTTAAGGGGCGCAGGGCGGACGTTCTTCCCACACGCTCAATTTGGCTGAACTGGCCAGATTATGCAGGCCACCGGACAGACTGGCATGTGCGTGTAAGGGCCCCATTACACTGAGCTAGAGACGTGAGGCTGACTGAGCCATGGACTAAATAGTGTGTGGGTAGGTGAGGCCAACCACTTCAGGCCGCCGGACATCTTGACATGTGTGAGTATGGGCCCCCATAAGGGGAAATTCTCTTGAGAAATTGAAAGGCTACTGATTTTTTTATCCTAACCAGAAAAGACTCCTTCAATGGTTGTAATTGGGGATCTGTTTCTTGGTATAGTTGGGAGGAATTGGAGACTTAACGACTCTCTAACAAAAGAATCTCCATTTAATTAAAGTGGTTGTAACCTACTAAGGACCGAACGGCTCCAATGACGTTGTACCGTGTGTGTGGGTGGAAAGGACTGAACTATAATGTGAGTGAAATGACCGGTGTACCATTTATACATAAACCCATGACGTGTACTATGACTATTATGTACAGTCAGTCAAATAACCAGGTACTTTCCTTTTATCATGAAAATAAAGAAGTACCATGTCCAAATATAATCATACAACACCACATTTCCACTCAACCTATTCAATTATCATTGATGTGCTGCAAAATCATACACGTGTTCTTTATTACCAAGATAATTACTACGATGGTAGGAGAGTGTTGGTGGATATTCGACTGGCTGTTCAGTGTGTTTCGTTATGGGGATAATATAATTTTGGTACATTGGCTTGACTTGTGTAGTGTCCGTGATAAATTAAAAAAAAAAGTGAAATGGTGCATGTGGTAAGTGTAAACAACAATGGAATTACTAATCATGTCAGCGGAAAGTGACGAGTGAGTTATAATTATGTTGTGTTCACATTTAAACCCTGTGGTGTAGTCTGAAAATTGGAGGTAAAATAACTATGCAACGAAACGGAGATTGTTTCGTGGTGTAGTCAGGAGGAATCAGAAGGCCCGAATTCTCGTACACGATCACAGGGTCATTAAGTGGATATTATACTTTTGGTAAATTGGAGCACCTTTATTTCTCCATGGTATGCCAGAAAATTGGACCAGATTAGCAAAATTAATGGTGGGCTGTTTGAAATGGTTTGGGAGGAATCAATTGCTACAAATTTGCCTCCAACACCGTACTATCCCCATAATGGTGGTATTTTAACGCCAGTCTATGTTTTTGTTTATTTGTATATGGCTACAGATTTCTTTAAACTATGCGATAAAACACTTGTATCCCGAACTAAGTTGGTTTAAAGACGATTTGGAGAACTATACTAATAACTTAGTATAATGGGCAACAATGAACTAATGTAAGTTGTACTCTAAAGGCCTCCATACACTGTCAATCATACCTGTGCAAACTGGGTGTTTGTGCAGGTATAACCGTCGTGTGGGTGTGATTGATAGTTTGCGCAAATGACTGAACCATATCCAACAAGCTTTTCGTCAGCTTGTACAGTGATGCATGATAATGTGTGGTGAGTGTTCAGTATTCTTACTAGTGTGTGGCAAATTTAAATTATTGCAGTCACCTAGTTTGCGCAGGCATGAATGGTAGTCTATGGAGGCCTTAATACCTGTTCATTGGCACAGTTTGGAGAAATCCTTACCGCCTCTATTGGGGAACACACTTTACAACACACACGTACACTTCTCATACACCACACATACACTTCTCCACATACATCACACAACACACACGTACAGTCGCGAGCTGATGGGATGGAGACACGAGCTCACTCATCATGGGGTCATTTCTGCCTGACGAGTTATGGAGGGAGGGAGGAAGGGAGAGAGAGAGAGAGGAACAGATGGGGGGAGGTTATGGAGGGGCTGGTGGAGTGTTGCCACTTCTGACTGATATAGAACTATCGCACCATCCACTGAAAGTTTCATTCGAAGCATTCACTGGTGAGAGGGAGAAGCGAGAAGGAGGAATGAAGGTGGTTGGGGATGAATGTACGAGCGGCATGAGTGAAGATATTGCAGGATGAATTGAATTAGTTGTGTATACGAATTAGACTGACATAGAGATATGTAATAACTGATTAATGTTTTCGAGTTGGATATATAACTGATATTATTTCGCCACACTAAACTCACCATTGTGAACTGTGTGAGTGTTAGCTTAAAAGTTTAAAGTAATAAAAATATTGTTATCCATCGTAACATAACATTCATCAATAATTACATAACCAAATCATTGAGTTAAAGTTTACCGTAAATCCACTGTTTCTATTAAACCTGGACGAATCAAAGGTGACAAACATATATTCTCTTTGTCGGGAGAATATGATGTTACAGTTCTGCCCCTCAAAATGCACTGGTTTGCTAGATTGCCAACATTAATAATTAAGTCGTGTGGGTGAAAGCTAGACATATATATAGGCCGCATCTAAATTCACAATTATAAACCCTAAGAATAATGGAAGACAGATATGTAATGTTTTATAGAAATGGAACTGAAATTTGTATTTCTGTATATTGTCTTTTACTTTAATGTTGTCACTATTAAGAGTTTTATAATATAAATATTGTGGCTTACAAGGTGCAGTAATATTATCATAAAGTAAGTATGAAAAGTAATAGTAAGATGGTAGTCCTCTATTGAATTAATCCTTTGTATTATTGTTTGCACTTAAATACTCGTCATTATAAATTTGTAGGGCTCGCTTCAAAAAAAAAAAAAAAACGCACACACACACACACACACAGCAGTGAGTAACACTCTGTAATCAACAATAATATAATAATTTAATGTTATCACTGTAGTTACTTGACGGTAGCCATTATTTTCAAGGATACACACAGTATCTAGAACATTTTATTGGACGCATAATAACTTTGAGTGTCACTAACTTTGCCATGAAGGCTGCCACCTCAAAGGTTGTCAGCACTGATTATCATATACTTCACAAACAGTAACTAGCTTTATTCTACTATGCCTACGTGTTGATTATTTCCTTATTAGGGGCAGAAATTTACTTGTAATCCAATAATACACTATTATATTGTAACGTAGAACAAGTTATTTTATTCCCGTGTTAAGTTGGTAAGCCTGCGAAGGCTACAAGGTGTGGGATCAAGCTCCTTTATATAGTGTGTGTGTGTGTGTGTGTGTGTGTGTGTGTGTGTGTGTGTGTGTGTGTTTGTAAAGGGAACTGCGGTTCACATGACTCGAACCCTCACTTCATCAGAAATGTGCCTATAATCTACAGGAGAGATTCTCTCATTCCTTTCCACAGAATATTCTTTTCCCATAAAAAATATGATTACTTGTGGTTCTCATAATTTTGTGTAATATTAATTATTGTTGAAACACATTGATCATTGATTATAGCAATTTCATTAAATATGTCAAGTTTTATAGATATCCCTCCCATCTGATGTCATTACAGTTCTGATATCGAACAATACTTATATATGAGAGTACTCTTATAATTATGATGACCATGCTAAAATTCAATACATAGGTTTGTTATTGTGAACTCCATCTCCATTAGTCCCTTCGCCCAAAGTCAACCATAAATCATTAAGATAAAGAAATACCCACAGCCACGGTTATTGGCGCCTCTCTTGCTCTTTCTACCTCCACCAGCCCCTCATCCATACCCTCCCCCCCCCCTTCTTCCTCTTAAACTCCTCCATAACTCGTCAGATAGAAGCGACCCCATGATGTGTGCTCGTGTCTCCATCCCATCAGCTCGCGACTGTACAATTCTCTCCACATACATCACACAACACGCACGTAGGCCTACAATTCTATACACACACACACACACACACACACACACAGACCTTCACATACACCTACTCTATCACTCTTTAAATATATCGCCTTAATGACCATTTCGTAGTCGATAGGCCTTAAGGTGCCCTGTGATGTAGTCAGAAAATTGGAGGTAAATGAGTAATTCAAATATTGATACGAAACACCGCCTATATGGAGGGAGTTTGTTTCGTGGCATCGTTAGGAAGAATCAACAGCCTCCTATTTCCATACACTATCACAGAGTCCTTAAGGAAAGTGGCAAACAACAAACCCCATCTTATCACCAATTGAATGTTTACTTTAAAAAATAATCCTTTTGTTGGTCAGTTCAGACTTTATTTGGAGGAACTATATCCATCTTGCTGAATGATAATAACCCGCGTAGTGTATAGCATATACTCGTTTTGAGGTGATGTGGGTGGTATTATAAGGGTTTGTGTTGGTCTAGTCTCGTATCTTTATTGTTCTGTTCATGTGTTAGTGTGTTGCATATAAAAAGTTCTAGCTAACCTGGAATATGTTCAACTATATACATAAAGGTTGCCTGCTACACCACCCTTTCAACCCTCTTCATTTCTTCAAGTATCTCTCCCTTCTGTAATTGCCTGCGTTGATGTATAATATCTATGCGAGACTTGATTTTGGCGCCCTTTCGGAACCGACCAATTCACTTCCAATTCTCGAAGTGTTCCTCTTTTCTAAAATTTCCTGTACTGATTTATGATGCTATGCAGTAAAGTACTAGGTTTTGGCGCCCCTTCGGACTAAACCCAGTCCCTTCCATAATTTTCTAACTGTCCCTCATATAGGATGCTTGCGGAGATATGGGGAGTACTATAAAAGTGTCGACACCTCTTCGGATCCAACCCACTCACTCAATGAATGCTACTGTCCCTTGGTAACATTTTATATTACTAAGAGTAACAGAACACACAACTCTACACTCACACCTACTCACCACTTGTGTAGGAATATGTATTAATGAATATATTTGTGATTGTGGAAGTAAGATACTGATGACTATGTTTATTGCAGGTGTTGGTGGTGATGTTGGAGGAATCAGAAGACTCCAACCAAACACACGCACCTATAATGAACGAGCTTGTTCGTGGCATTGTCGGGTGGAATGAGAAGCCTCCAATTCTCATACACGATTACAGGGTCCTTAAGGTAATATTATACATACAATTTTAAATTGGAGTGCCTTGATTCCTCCAAAGTATGCCAAGAAACAGGACCACATAAACAAAAGTTATAGAGGCCTGTTGTTGCTTGGAATAGTTTGAAGGAATCTGTTGCTGCACATTTACTAACACTATACCTAACCTTATTCCCTTAGAAATGATGATCTATTGAGCCAGTACACACTCCCATTACTATTATATTGGGTGGTTCAGCATTGTGCGGACATGTGTACTGGTATGGGACCTTACTCTACTGAAGATTATACTATACACACACCTTTCTAAACACCACTAGTTGGGTGAGCCTTTCAGTGTGCAGGCTTTGTGTGTGTGTGTTGGTATTATCTTTGGTAGATGTTATCCCATTCCTCCTTGGTGTGAGACACAAGGGGTTAATGGACATCTTTCTTTTGACTACTAACTTTGGTGATTCATTGACTGTTGTAGTAATACAACTGATATATTTATTAATAAGAAGTGTGTACATTACTATGACCCATCGATACACTCTGCAGCACCTGATGGATCCTGAATGGCCCCCGTTTTTTTTGGGGTGCCCAGGCTCTCCTCGGGGGGCTTGCAGGAGTTATCACTATGGTCTTTTAATGTAGCATATCTTTACATTGATATGCCCGAATACGAATTTCTCATTTTAGTTTTTTTTTTTTTTTTATAAATTTTTTTTGTGAGAGATTTGGCGTGCTTGTTCTCCGGAGACTCTTTGAAGTATCAATTAAAGGATGTGAAGTAGTGTTTTAGGCACGCTTGGTGGCTGATGTACAGTCGTGGCAATAAGTTTCAATACACATATAGATAACTCTAAACAAATTACAGTGTAATGTTTTCACATTCTCATGTTATTGCTTTCAATAGAGAGTAGCTGTTTGTTGTTAATTGAAGATGTTACTTAACCTATTTATTAGAACGTTTCTCGGCTAATAGAGGGAAGCTGTCAAACCTTTACATGACACACCAATGGGGATTATTATTATTGTCCATGAGTGTACAGTCGCGGCAAATAGTCCTTGACCAGTCAGTGATGGATAGCCGTGACCAACCTAGGAGCGTCCGAAAACTCGCAACATTTATACCCATACTATCATCAGGCAGCTGACTGAAGCAACGAATCCACGTGTTCATAGTTCAAAACAGCTGGCAGCAACTTTCCATCACAGGCTGGTCAAGGACTATCTGCTGCGACTGTACCTGGAATATATACAAGTATTGTATATAAGTTGGTGTTATACAGTCATACATATACCTATTCACAAATGAGCCAAGTGATATCCCAGCATTATCATATAAGTAGATTTGATTATTATTGCCATATTTCCAAATACCTGCTTTATTTGAAACTTGTGGTATTTCTGTTTGTCCTTGGAGGAAATCGATGACCTCTTATATTGTAATGATGATGTATTCAGCAACCATACCTTACAGAGTGAAGATGGTGATGTCCTCCCTTGCCTTGCTACCAAATGGCCCTCTCCTACACCATACCACACCATCTAACCCTGCTATTCAGTACATAACTCTTGACATCATTCTACTACTTGGTTTTAAGAGAAAGGGCAATAACCACCAACTTGTAGATGACCCTCCCTCCACCTATCAACCTTAGCCTGCCTTGGCTCTTGTGTACTACATGCTACTCCATTCATTACCTTTGGCTACTCATGCCAACCCAGCACAGAACACCACCAGAGTGCAAGATGAGGAGAGGCAAACTTGCACCTTGCTATGGGAACACCTAAAGAGGAGGATGATGTTGGCAGGGTCAGGATAAAAGTGTGGCACAAAAGAAAACTAACCTGCCAGACTTTCCTACACTCCTAACCAACAGGGTAAGATGGATTCCCCCCACACACACATATCTGACAGTGTGTACCACTTATCTGGTCTACTTCATTAAATTTGTATAATTATGCTATAGCATAACATTCCTGGTGTGGTACCGGTATGATAACTCCATACAGAGCCATCGTACTAGTACCAGGACATGGATATTCTTGCATACCACTCCGTGTTTCACCTTTCAGTTTTGATAGCAAAAATTACGCATATGGACAGATAAATATATGTCGAATAGAAGTAATAATTTATTAATATTTGTTGTTACAGGAGCAATGGGAAAATGTACATACACCAGCACACAATGTGGGGTGAAAGCAGCAGCAAACCTACATTTGTTAATGTGACTAGTGGATTGTGCAAAGGTAATTTGTTCATAAAATACACAAGAAATCCTACACTGTACAGTATATAGCCTATACAAGTAAGTTGGATAGAATTCTTAATGGGAGATTATTTCGTTGTTGGTGATTTGGAATATCTGATTCCTCCAAACTATGCCATGAAACAAGTCCCCTATTAGTACCATCGTAAGTGTTTGTTTTGTGATATACGTAGGAGGAATCAGTAGCCTTCCAAATAACCAACAAGCTAATCTAACCTTAAGGTGATAATTAAGGGACCCTCTGATGTAATCACAAAAGTAGATGTAAACAAGTCCTTCAATTATTGCCACAACACACACACACCTATACCTATATGGAATGAGTGGCATGGTCGGGAAGACTCCAATGTTCATACACGATCAAAGGGTGCTTAACCTAATGGTTATGTTTCTCTATTGGAAGTAATTACAATTTAATTCTTCTTTCGTTCATTGATTAGTTTGATTTTCAGATGGTTTGTACATTGTGAGAGTATTGAAGTCTGTTGTATTTTCATGTTCCAAAGTTTATAGAGAAACAGGTTAACTAAAATCTTAAATATTGGTCAAGTATATATGACATTATAGATTACGTACGTGATTATCTTGTTGGTGAATTGGAAGGTATTTGATTCCTCCAAACAACTATGCCATGAAACAGATCCCCTATTACTACCATTTTGTTTAATGAATATGTATAAATTGTTATTTTGTTCATTGCAGGTGATGGTCCTGGTGTTTAAATATTGCCACGCATCTATAGGGATCTGAAGCCTCCAATTATCATACACGATCACATGTGTAAAGGTATGGGACAAAACACCACCTACATGCAGATTGTTTTGGAGGAAACAAAGTACTCCAATGTATAGTATCCCTCAAGGTGTGTTGTGACTCCTCCAAACAGATCCCTTGTTAGTACTGCTGTGCTAATGGCTAATGGAAAATGTTAATAAACGTTTATATAAATAAAGTAGCACACTTGTATAATTTTGCTCCAATTCATATTTGATGGCGGATATATATGTGCAAATAAATCACTTGGTGGCACGTGATCCAGGAATATGCGTAAATCCACAAGGAAAGAAAAATAAACACGGAGTCCCAAGCGCTTTCGTGTATTCACATCTTAAAATTGATTAAGCTATGCATTAAAGACTGCAAATTTGTTTTTCAAGATGAATATTTTGAGCAGAAATTCGGTATGGCAATGGGCAATCCACTCTCCCCAGTTTTGAGTAATTTGTACATGGAGGTTTTTTGAGAAGAAACTGCTTAACATTTTACCCAGTAATGCTGTATGGTACAGGTACGTAGATGACGTACTTTGCCTCTGGCAATGAGGAATTTGGATTTATCTCTGACATTGGAGCAAAATTAAAATACCCCAAACCATTTTTGGATAAAGCATTAAAATTGCCAAGAACATCATTTTATAGGGTTGACCTCCCCTACCCCGTGACAATAAAAACTTACTGATATTATTACCCTACACAAATATGACAAAATCACTCAAGATAAGAACATGGAATGTTAATGTTGCCTTTTGCAATGATAACAGTCAAGAAAATGTTGATCAAAAATTCACCCAATTCCTCATGTGGGTGTATCTACAAAGTACCTTGTAAAGAATGTAATATGTTCTATATAGGACAAACTGGAAAAGACCTTTCAACCAGGGTCAAACAGCATAAATATAGTGTTAGGACCGGACAAGAATCTAATGCTTTATTTATTCATATGAGAGACAATAATCATTGTATTGACTGGGATAATGCTTCGTCAATCATATCTTGTAATTCATCCGTAAATAGAATCATATGGGTGTATATTGCTTTGAACTCAGTGGCAACACCTTAAGGTTGCCAGTTAATAACTCTTAAGTGTATCGGTATATAAGGTGTCTCGGCAACCATTCTTCTGTATTTCCCATGAAGATGTGAATACACGAAAGCGCTTGGGACTCCGTGTTTATTTTCCCTTGTATGTTAAACTTAAATAGCCGCCGCTGTACTGCGTTTTCAATATACTTGGTTTCTCCTTTAACCTTTTCATTCGTTCTTAAACACTTTATGATTCGAAAAACTACGGCTGATATGTTGTTTATCGCATTGACAACGATTAATAATGATACTCAAGGACTATATAGGTTTCATGCTTTTCCTAAGCAAGTCACAACATTAACTCACTTACAGGTCAAGACAAATAATGTCTGACATTATCTTTGCCTACCATTGTCATTCTGAAATTGACCATGCAACACTGTGTTCAGTAACTTTCCTGTTTCACCTCTATCACTGTTTTCTTGCCTATATGACCTCGCTGTTGCGCCGCCTAATATTAATCAATCAACCTCTCTACATATTGATTGATATTAGGCGCACCAGGAACAGGTGATAGAGAGGTGTGACAGCAAGCAACAACGAAATAGGAGTCAAATGTAAGCTAGGGGCGGGGACCGAAGCAGCGCCAAAACCCTTAAAGTATTAAATAGCCCACATCATTACAGCCAATACCCACCTACAGGCCAAGCACGAGGGATACCTGTGTAATCTTTGGATAAGATAATTAAATTATATTCAGTAGTCTATCCCACTACGATGGTGAACAAAAGACCAGTTATAATATTCCTTGAAATAAAGGCCAGTATGTTAGATATTCTAATTACCCTCGGCTCAATCATTAATTACATTTCTTCTCTCCTATATCACCTACGTTAATGCAGTATATACACTTCTTTAAACCCGGGTTCTTCAAACTACGGGTCACGAACTCCTCCAAACTGGGTCGCAGGCTCACGTGAATACAATACTAATAATCGTGACAATACTTTAAATATGAACTTCATACATGAATCCACCTAACATAAAACAATTATCGAATATTCATATATTTTATTATCAATGCACAATTATTATTAGCCTTCTTTAGAGAGGGAGGAGTAGGTGAGGCAGTGTTTAATAATTCTGGTTAGAATGCCTTGTAAAATTCAATATTACGTTTCAGTTTTGGCCCTTGTATTTCCTTAGATTGATAATTCTGATCATTTGTAAAACATCTTTCTGTATGGGTCGCGAGAACAATATTCCAGTAAAAACTGGGTCACGACTGAAAATGTTTGAAGAACCCTAAAGCAAACTATTGGTGATTCGATACCATTCAGTGTATGTTTCAGTCCTTCCTCCTGACACATACATACATGTCTTCTCTACCTGATCATTCGTTACCCTCCTATGTAGCACCGCCCACATTTCTCTCCTCTCCCACTAACATCCCCCCTCCCTCCACCTGCAACTGTTGCCAGATCCGACGGGGCCCAAACCAAGTTGCTGATGGATGGGGTGTGGACCCTTGATCTGTCCGGAGCTGACCTTAACTTAGTCCGACTGGGGAATAAGAGAATCAATCACCTTTATCAGACTTTCCGGCGGCCACCTCCAAATCCCTCACTTCCTTTTCTACTTCTGCTTGCTTCATCCGTTCTTCCACATATAGTTTCTCCAAGGCATGCTCCCTGGTACTTTCTTCCCTTGCAGCTGCCTGCCGAGACAAATCATAGATTTAGCTTTCAACACATCCATAAAATAGAAGACAATTCACTCATGGTACTAGTGCCACCGTACGCATTATCCCTCACAGTACTTTAAACTTCACCACCAACCCTATATCAAAATCCGGCCCAGGTCGTAACTTGTCAATATTGCCAGGTCTCATCATAGGAATTGGTGGGTATTAAAACAACCCACACCAATCACAACTCTATTTACAAACTTAAGCCACCACAAGAACAAATATCTACAATAAATAGATCGATTCGATCTTTCTTTTAACTGATTACTGTCAATTAATTATCCACAAGGTCACATACCCCACTGTGTCAATTTTCCATCCATAACTGCTAACGTCAGTACCTAACAGTAATAACTCCCCTCTTCGTCACCAGCAGTAGTACAGCGGTCAGCAACTGGTAGGGTCACCAGCAGTAAGCTCCTCCGTCAGTAGCTGGTAAGCACAGCGCTCGGCGGTGGTGTGGAGTTAATCAGGGCTACACTGGAACTGCCTTGGCTTGGTCCGGATGATTTGAGGTTTCATCTGGGGCCTCGATGGTTTGAACATCCACAGCTCTAACTATTGAATAATGGGTAGGCAGTTGTAGTGACACTGAGATAATGAGTATTAATTACCCTTCTGAAGCTCATGGGTGCTAGTAGTACAAGTAATTACCGGTACTCAGTCCTCTTCTCAACCTGAAAATCTATACATATTAATACTATACCACCAAGACAAACATATGCATCTCTATCTATTACTCAAAAACACGGGTTCCCTTTCATATGCAGTAAATTAACTTTTTTTTTTTCCAATCTAACTAGTTAATTACCTGTCCACTTCACTGCTACAACACCAGAATGTTGGTGCACGAGCTGCCCTCCAGTCATCTGTACCATACCATCATCAACACACCACACACATTCTTACATATGGCCCCAATGTCTTCTCATCGCATTTTCCATCTACTAAATATTATTCTCCTTCACTATACAACGGGACCTACCTCACCTGTACAGTAACTCCTCGATATACAATAAATAAATACTTGTTGTATCCACCACTTCATTTTACTTTCACACAAATTTTTTTTTGCGAGGATCACCTTATTATCCATGTGTCTACTCTGTTACCTCAAATTTCAACAATTTAAGTCAATCATTGTATGCCATACTTGCCTACTATTCATGGATAATCAACTCCTGCCTGATACTCACACCCTGTACTTTAATTCCTATATTGTGCTCCACAATTCATAACTTTAATGGAAAACCATTTCAACTCTCTTACACTAGTTTCGTGAACAATTTCATATGATACTTTCAATATACTGTTTGCTTATTACTCACTCTCATCTACATGTCCTTGTACTAATAATAGCTTCCAAGTCAAACAATAGACCACTGGCAATGAATTGACAAATCTAGCAATAATTTACATCAATGATATTCAGTGAAACCTTTACTTACAAATTATATGTAGTATTTGACATACCTTTTATTGCGACAACTGGGCCTTCAAATGGGGTAAGCAACAAAACACTTCTAACAAAGGCCGTCAATCACTCCGCCGTGTACAGGTTCCACTATATATATTACCGAATAATATAACATTAGGAATAATATGTCCTCTTCGCCTTGGGGTCTGCCGGTCAACTCTTTCTCACTACACCACCACCACTGGCCGAGCCCAAACCATGTTCCACTGGTTTGGTATGGTGATTATTCGGGTCTGTGGGGCCACCACGAACCTCCATCCACCAATTACATACATATAGTTGCTTCAGTTTGTAAATAATAAATGGAAGATTCTTAGTGTGTAAGGGAGTATGGATCCGTGAGGTCGAGGATTATGTGGGTGAGAATGAAAGTGGGAGTACACAGACTTGCCTGATTGTATGAGGATATGCACCGACAGATGACAGAGTGGATAGAGTCAAAGAGGGATTATGGAGATTGGAGGGACGCCAGTTGACGGGGGACAGACGTGCATGGAGGCGATTCATTTGTGGCCACCCCTACTGGGATTGAGTCATCTGGCAATAGATGATAGATAACAACAAATAAATGAGATATGATATAATTATCCACACTATATTTAAATACTTAGTCTTCTATTCAATTTGGATTTTGAAGGCTTCAGAAAATGAAAGTTTAGTGGGAACTTCATGAAAAATTTCTTGCTTTGTTACTTACACCTTCATTACCTTTAGCAGCAATGTTTCCCTTAGTGTTTGAGCCTTCTATTAAAGGTAAATTTAGAACCTGGAATTTTGTTTCAGTCTTACGCATAAACAAAGTGCTCAGAAATGGACATTGTAAGACTACAAATTAAATTACGAAATATTGGAATACAAACAAAACGCCAAGATGACAGATAAAATAGTAGACTACAGCTTGTAGCCAACAATTTGTAAGCAGCTAAACCAGGTAATTCATCTGAAAAGATCTGGATGAACTAAGAAGTACAGATTTGTTAAAGCACACTTTTGTAGCCACATGTTTTGTTCATCTGTTCATCAGAGTGACTCAGCAGCAGGTGATCTGGACACTCGGGTCTAATGTTCCATGAGACTCTATAATTAAGACAGTTCTCTGAAGTTACAAGAAGATACTACCACTCCATACAAGGTCTCAGTGGAAGAAAGAAGACCCATCCAACTCCTGAAAGACCCTTTAGGACGAGGGAGGTCATAGAGAGTAGGGACAGAAAGCATAGTAGGAAAGGAGGGACAGTTCAAGATTGAAAGCGAGTGGCTTGGGTCCGAAGGGGCACACTAACCATTAAAAGAAGTGTAATTGCAGAATACTTTAACTTTTTAGGCTGCAGGGGATGTTTTTGTAACTAGTGCAGTCCTCTGAATATGTCCAAAATATATAACAACATACCAGAAAACATTTTACTTTGCAAAAACGAATAAGATTATCGAATGAACGTTCAAGATGTTAGATTTGTCGTACTGGTTGGAGACAGTGGAGCTTTAAGATGCTGATTACTTCTTTTCTACCCCACTAGATAACGAGTTGACGACACCTTATTTATACTCGTCACTGTCAGGAGAGAGCAGCTTTACACCGTTACTCACAGCATCTTGAAATATGGTCGGGCGTTTTCTATGTTATTAGTTGGTGACGATATAGGAGGTATTCTTGGTGTGTCGGTGTAGGCCGGATACTTCAAGAAAAGCGAGAATCATCAACCACCTCGAAAAAAATCTGTGTCCTCTACCAACCTAACCACCCACTTCAGTACCACCTCCTTCATGTCACAGCACTCTGCAATGGTCAAGAATCAATGCTATATAATAGTTTTACAAATGAAAAAAGGCAATATCGAAAATATATAAAGAAGTTCATTGCATTTCATAATACTGTGCTACACTTGAGAAAATACCAAACTACTACTACTACAAGGCCATAAACGGTATGTATCACTAAGATGGTAAAAGGAAACTGACTGAATCATAATAACAAACTGCATCATGTTCAGTCTTGGAGAATCATTACCTCTTAATCACCAGTAGAGTTGGCCTGAAGACGAAGTGATAATTATAGTACACGTCTGAGTTTCCCCTCAGGTATAATGTACAGTTGCGGACACTTGAAACAGGGCTCCTCATTGGGCATACTAGGGGGTAGGATGAGATTTTTTGTTTAGAGGCGGGTTCTATTCTATGCTAAATACGGCGCCCCGTTTGAAGTGTGTCTGTTTCTTATTATGTCCGCAACTGTACATAAACGGAGTGGCACAAGTAGGGAAAAATAATTCTCAATAATACAGTGATATACATTCAAACTGTTTATTTAGTTGGGAAAGAGCTTATGACAACATCCTTACAATGTTATGCATGTGTATAATATATATGTATGTATGTATATGCTCTATCCATGAAATATATGCTAAGAGTACCTTAATTATGTAATGGGGATAAAGTCTTAATGGCAAGGTAAATGTACAAAGAGAGTTTAAGGCAGGACTTGCTGGCAGCTTTGTGGACCAGCGTGGCTTAGAAGAGAAAGTGAGAACAAAAATGTCAGAAACTCACATGATAAGAAGGTGAAATACATACATACATCCTTGAGAAGCCAACTGTGTCACCTCTCATTGCTCTCTGTCAGTCAGTCACAATAATGAAGGGAAGAATGTCGTGTTGGTTTAATTGGTCTGCTGATTGATGCTAATAGTGCCAGCAACTAGACCACCTCGGTGTTACTAATAGGGTATCTGTTTCGCAGCACATTTTGAAGGTACCAGTAGTCCTCCACTTTACCATCATGAAAGTATAATTATTCCTTTAATGACACTGTCATTATGTAAGAGAATTGAAGGCTACTGATTCCTCCCAACCATGCCCTAAAACAAACTTCTTTAATGTGGTTGGTGTTTCCTGGCAATGTTTGGAGGACTCATTAACATCTGATTTCCTTACGTTATCAAAGGGTTGTTAATTAACTTTTCTTGAAGCAGACCACCATTGGAAGAGAAGCCTATATATATTGTAAGGACTATTGTTCGCTGCTATTTTCTACAGTCAGTATAATAACTTAGGCCATAGCAAATCGTCAATAGAATTTCTCAAAATATGGTGAAAACTGGATCATCTGTTTTTGTAGACCCGGTGGGCTACTGAGTTTAAGGAACTTTCTTTTCCTGCATCACATCCTTAAAAGTTATGTTGACTCCAGTAATTTTTCTCCATTTCAGTATTCAGCTCACGTAATACTTTTCTGTGCTTCATTTCTTTATACATAGCCAAAATGTATCTGTCCCCTCATTAAATGTCTTGGATTTTTCGGTAGATGTAATCAGATCCAAGACGAATCACACCAGATATATGAACAATTAGTTACTTCTTTGTAACCTTCTTTCAGATACGGCAATGTAAACGAAACGTATGTCTAAGGTTATATTACTTAGATGGAAATCGGTGGATTTTCGTCAGGAATTAAAAAAAACAACTATAGTTTTGTCCTCTTCCTTGAATTCCACCTTGAACAATTCTTTCACAAGTTTCTCGTTTTTACTGTGCTCATTCTAATGTGATCGTTCCAAGTTCACTTTTGTCTCAGGACTAACGTTTTACATACAGTATACCCAGTGCTGGACCGCGACACTGGATATATCAATTTACCTCTGGCCCATCCCTCCCTCTTGTTAATGGTGGTTTTCCAAAAAGACATAATTCGCTTCCTATTCACCATCGCACAAATTTCACTCCAAAGGCTAAAGGGTGTGTTGGACATTTAATAACATAGCTTCACCTGTGAGCAAAGGTTGGTTTGAATGATAGTACCTCACGGGTGCTGGATGGCGCTTGTCCTCTCATTGGTTGTGTTTTACCTCTTTCCATTCTCACACAGATTTTGGTGCCAAGAAACGAGATGCTGAGATGAATGAACACTGTGATGAGCGTAAAGGGGACACAAAAAGGGATATTTAAACATTTTCGTGATCTTACTCAAACACAATAGAAAGAAATTACGAGACAAAAGCGGCAGTCCGTCCAAAATTCACGCTTTATCTATAGGTAAAATCCAGCTGTGCACAAAAATTTATGGCAATGCTAAGGTAGAAAATGCTCGTCCTATTCTCATAACCAGTGTGACTAGCGCGGGAGTCGCTTTCCCCTGCCATCCCAACTACTGATTTCTGACCATCATGGTACGGTATCTCCTACTGAACGCCAAGGAACATAATAATGGGAGGAGCAGAGCATTTTACATCTAGACTGTACCACGAACTTTTGCCGTCAATCCAGTCCCTTCCTTTGTATTCTACGGTGGAAATCATTGCAAATGTATTGTACATGTAGTTTATGGTATCATATGGTCGGATAACACAGTACTGAAAATAGAGATTTTACCCTCTCTTATACAACTATCTACCATGACATGTTATGTGCTCACCACCTCACACACCAACCTAACAATCACTTGACAAGGAAGTGGAGCCTCAATTGAAAGTTTTATGTAATCTGACCATAAAATTAGCATCACTTATCCCGACAAATCGGGGCTATTTCAGTAATGTTCGCCACGAATTATGGAAAGAGGAGGGACTAGGTAAAATGGAAATTATTTCACCGAGTGAAATGCTTACTAATGTGATTAGGGTGACAGGTCTATGGTTTGTATATATTAAAGAAATATAAAATCCTGCAGTATCTGTATTATATATTTGTGGTATCCATCGGTTGAGTGTGATTGAAGGGATACTGATTCCTACAATCAATGCCTAGAAAACATTTTGCCTAAGTATACGAGAAGGGTATTATTTGTTTTGTATCATAGTTTGGAAGAGTCAGTGACCTTCAAAGCCTTCCTTTTAGATCGCCACTCTGCTCGTGATCCGTCTCTTCAATCTCTTTACCGGATATCTTTCCTTTCCTTCTCTTTCCTTCTCATCTGGTAAACATCGTCTCATGTGTCCCACTCATAAAAAAATCGAGTGTACATGTCACGATAAAAATTCGTGCATTAGGTGGATGAAAGTGAGATCAACAGCTATAGCGTCGCATCATTTTTAGAGGCCGTTTCATTTGAAGGTGTTGCAGGATATTAATTTGATCGTCAGTTATACACATTTAGTAACGGTTTTGCAACAGCTCGGGTCTTTTGGTGGCGAAGGGACAGCTATAAAGGTCTGATGGAAGTACTATGATGCATAAAAGTGCATCCCCTCAACCAACGATAATATCAATGAAGTATCTGTAGTTCGAACGACTTAACAACAGAAAGTAAGTGACAAACTGTGTAAAATCGTTCGAACCAAAAGTGTTTCAATCATATTACGGCTGACCGAGGGAAAGAACTTTTGTGCACCATAGTACAATACAAGGAAAGAGAAACAGCTGAGGAGATGAAAATGATTTCCTCCTGACCGAAGATGTATCAGATCCATAGAAAAGTAAAAGTTTAGCGACGATGATTTGTTCGATCAAGCATGAAAACCTGTAGTGCGTTTTTTTTTTATCCTGACGAGAATGACCATTTTTCTTACACGTTTTACATACTTTTCAGTGTTTACAGTTTGCAGATAAGTACTGTACTATATCTAGGTGTGTAATATTTGTGTGCAGATTTTCTTGGATTCCATTATACAGTATGTATATTTACTAAAAAAGCCAGGACATTAAATAAGGGGGTCGGAACATTCTCGCCTGGATGGATAAAAAATGGAGTATAGTTATTAGTGAAGTGCAACAAATGTTTAAGATGGTGTAGGGAGCACCCGGTGACTAAGCTGCACCAATTTTACTCGTGAGGACAATGTGAATGGATTGAACATATACATCCTCACATTGGCCATATCTCTCTAAAGTCTAAACCTTCTGCCTGCTAGCACCGCCGTTCAGTTTAATAAGGGGTTGTACTGTGCTGGTAATTCTGGAGCAACTGATTCCTCCAATCTATTCCAAGCAACAGGCCACCATTACAAGCTATGGTAGGAAATAGCTTTCGGACTTTCCTCGATATGCGAGTAGGAGATCTATTTTGATGCTGTGTTTAGAGGCTACGTAAACTCCAAAATACACACAAAAAACGACTCTATTAACTTGCTTCGAAATATGCAGATGCGATTGTCAGAACAAAAGAATGAAACTATAGCCAAAGTTCTGAGAGGAGGATTAGGACGTAATATGTGAATATGGTCTGAAATTATTTTAATATTTGTAGTTAAAGCGTTAAAAATGATCGAGCAAGGATCAGATAATGATGCATGATTTCTTGTTTGTCGATGACTTCTTAAGAAATATTAGTTACGCTTTACCCTCTTTACACTATCAACTTTCAAGACGTGTATCATATGTTTAAGTCAAGGCCAGCGTCGTACTGTATATGAATGTTTGTTAGTTTCGAGGGATCACAAGGTGGGTGGGGAAGGGCTTGTCTGGAAAACAATAAATGAGCTATTATATCAACCTCACATATATTTTTTTCATCAGGACACACACACACGCACACAAACACAAGGTGGAAGGGGAAGAGCTTATCTGGAGAACACTAAATTATCTATTATCACAACTTCACGCATGGTTTTCATCAGCACACACACACAGACATACCTGCGGCAGTCAGCGAAATGAAGCTCTGAGACAAGTGGAGTGTGACTTGGATGAAAAGCATTTTATATCTTACAATCTACAAGACAAAACTATCATATGGTGCTGGGAGTACTGTCACTAAAGTGGAAACAAAAGGAGACCTCGCAGACAGGTCATAGGGTAAACTAAGACTATTGCAATAGTTTCAGTCAGCAACACTTTAAAACTTTCCACTTCTTTGAACATTTCATTGCTTACATTAGTTTAGTTTCTCAGTATACATTGGCCGTTCGAAAAGTATGCACAACTGACTGTACTGTGATATATCAAAAGCTTCGTATCCACAAAATAGAGCTCCACGAATCAAGAATTGTCCAGTTGTATATTTACATAAGTAAACAATGATGCATAAGTAAGCTTGGGCAACAGCCTACCGAACAGTACACACAACTTGTACATCCCATTCCTCTTATAAATATCCATACAAGTGCAATACTAAGAACAGAATCTGGTGTGGTAGACATAACACTATATACACATCAGCACACATAAGAAAGGGAGGTCACATCACCCCTGATTCCCATGAGACTTGGGCAACCATAACTCCATTCTGTGTAAGATGATGTTGGGGACCTCAACTCCCTCGCTCACTAGTAACATACACGTGTGTCATTCATATTCTTTTGTTTCACAGCTTCAATAATAAAATGTTGTATCAACATATGTGTTAGTGACCTTCAATATTTTATGTATTGTTCCCATCTTCCCATCACATTCATCTATGGACCTCTAGCTGGAAAATAGACTGGGTTAGTAACTATATAATGAGTTAGTAACCATATACTGAGTTAGTAACCATATACTGAGTTAGTAACCATATATTGAGTTAGTAACCATAAATGCGACAAGCGAGTTACTGATATTTGTGTCAGAAATTATGCACTATAATTTACTACTGAAATAATAAGGGTATGTTCTGAGCATGTAGTATAGTAGGTTGTACTGTATTTGTCTAATTTTAGTGAAACAGAAACGCATGGCTTCAATGGTTACTCTGATATTCATGTCTGGATGCCAAGGGTTACCTGAACCTCCCCCAGGAGATCACTGCTATATTATTCAGTAGGTCCACATTAGATGCACGTACTGTACGGTAGGCCACAGGAATTCTTCCACAGGCTATATGGAAATAGAGGTAATTATTCTGGAAGGACTGCAGTGAATGGTTTACCAAGTGACTCAGTGATTACAAAACAACAAACCTAATAATAATGTTGCATTACAGGTACGCAGTCTTACATTTTCTATATGTTGTAAACCCGCGAAAACAACAGCGTGTGTACGAATTCTTGCGGCAAATAGTACAATATATGAAATTTGAGCAAATGTGCATCTGTTCAGGAGGGATTACAATGACACTCATGTGAATAACCAGTTCGGGTGAGAGGGTTTAGCACTCTGAAGCCTCGGTATAAATGATTCGGCAATTGAACGAGGGAGTCTTTCAGGGCAAGTGAGTTTCCGACAAGGATCGCTCTGGTTATAGAGCAGTGGTTCCCAACCCGGGATTTATGAAAGATTTTCTAGGAGTCCATGGAA
This sequence comes from Petrolisthes cinctipes, assembly GCA_033782935.1. Lineage (NCBI taxonomy): Eukaryota > Metazoa > Arthropoda > Malacostraca > Decapoda > Porcellanidae > Petrolisthes > Petrolisthes cinctipes. The sequence goes on from JAWQEG010003129.1 coordinate 52,080, forward strand.
AATCTATTTTATTTCTACTCTAGATATAGGAATAATGCATTCCTGTGTAAAATTCATACTATATAATCCTTGGTTCTAGAAGCAGGGCTTAAGAAATTTGGATGTATGTATAATATGTCGCAGAAATGGCTACTATTAATTTTAATATTGCGATCAGTTTTGTTGTTGTGGGTCCACAAATGAGAACGTGGTTGGAAAACGGCAAGAAAACAGAACACATTGGGAACCATTGTGTGTTGGGAACCATTGCTCTAGAGTGTCCTGGATATAAGAAAGCTAAACAAAAGCTACAGTCATTCATTAAAATTTAGACACCCCCCCTCAGGCCAGTCACCTTCTTATACGTGTGATATCGGTTCTGGCAACAGTGTACGTGACGTCAGTGATGGCGCTTGATAGATGAAGTTGATCTGCTCGACTCAATTGGAACTAACGGTAGATGAGACGAAGCATGAGTTGGGATAATGTTTCGAGCAAACCAGCCTTCCTCCAAACACCACATACACCACCACCTCTGACGTCAGGTATAATGTTGCCAGAACCGATATCACACGAGTTAATAGGTGTTTTGCCTCGGGGGGGGGGGGGGGTCTTACATTTATGAGTGACTGTACAGTTCGGGTCATATTGTATGTTATCAGTATCCCGCCAGCACATCCTTAGCCTTTGATAAATACAAGATTATGTTTTCTAGGAAGTAAGTCAATTGGAGTTCCGAGCAGATGAATAGGAACTACAACATCAGCCGCTGCATATAAACAGTGGGTGCAGTAGAACCATTAATTTTTATATAGTGAATATTCCGTATAGCGGTTTGTTTATGCTAAACTCTATATCTTTCACAAACATATAACAGAATTTTAAGGAGATAATTAACATCGATTCTATTAAGGAGTGGCGAATCTGAGGTAGGAGTTCCCCTTCATCCGGTCGGAACTGTACATACCTTCTCAAGATTTGTATACAGTTGGGATTTCATAGATTTTTTATGAGAGCACAGCAGCACACGTGTGTCTTTCCTCCAATCAAAGTCCAGATAACAACAGGTCGGGACACTCGCTGACAAAAATGGGTGTCTGATCCGTATGGCGTCATGCAGCGTCACAAGCCCCTCAATATATTTCCATCCATCAATATCGCCCTTCCCCTCTAGTGCTTGTAACATCATATGGCATCACGAATTCCTTCTCATACTTCCTCATATGGAAGTTGCCCTTCCCTTCCAGTCGACGCTGATGCGAGTATCCCAACCGGTTGTTGTCTGAGTTTTGCCTTTAATATTTGTACAGTTAGCATACATATAATAACTGACTCTATTACTGAAGGTTGCCTCATTAGGATGGGGTCATTGTAACCTTCCCGTTCAGATGTCGGATGCGCTCTCACTTACAGATACCAGCAAACATGAATACTTTCCGATAGGGGTTGATCAAAATTGAAGCACCAGAGGATTGAAAGGGCTATTAATAGCTGTTTAACATTACGAGGGATGACACAATAACTAGTGTCGCTGAGTGTACCGTCCTGATGAGAGGCCCGACGGAAGGTAGTAGCGAGGGAAGGGTTAAAGATGAACCAGATGGTAGGACACAGAAGAAGGTGAAAAATGAGAAGGAGAAGGAGTCATGAATTGGTCAATAAAAACTGTGTGTGTGAAAAAATTCAAGAAAACCCCCTGAAAAATGGATGAGATCTCGTGAAAAAGGCTGAAGAAACAATAAAATATAAATATAAATGTAGAATAGAGGAGATATATGATTATAGTTTGCCTGGAGCTCATCCCTAGTCCTCGTTAGGGTCCATGAGGCAGGAATAGTCGACCTGAAACTGTCCGGCCTCGCAGTCCTTGAAGCCACCGAAGATGTACTTTCCAGGCCCGTGTGGGGTCTTGCCCAGGAGAAAGTTTGCAAACGCCATCAGGTACACTTGCTCCGTCAGGGGAAAATCGCCGCTCTGGGTACGTGTGAGAAGGAAACGTAAAAGAAGGGGTACTTGTGAGATGGGCACGTGTAAGATGGGCACGTGTGAGATGGGTACGTGTGAGAGAGGTACGTGTGTTAGGGTGACGTAAAAGAAGGGGTACGTGTGAGATGGGTACGAGTGAGATGGGTACGAGTGAGATGGGTACGAGTGAGATGGGCACGTGTAAGATGGGCACGTGTGAGAGGGGTAGCCTACCTGTGAGATGGGTACGTGTGAGAGAGGTATGTACGTGTGTTAGGGTGACGTAAAAGAAGGGGTACGTGTGAGATGGGTACATGTGAGATGAGTACGTATTACATGGGCACGTGTAAGAGGGGAGGGTGGGAGAGGGATACATGTGAAGAGGGTAGCAACAGGAGTGAAGTTTTGCTATTGGTGACTGCATGAGCCGTGTTAAAATAATAATATATAGAGTAATTCAGTTAGTCATTGGGAGGGAAGGAATGGAGAGGATTATTGTGTTCGTTTTTTAAGATGTGTGAAATATTCTCGTCAAATATATTATTCTACCAAGGTTATATTTTAAGCATCATGCAAAATATAAAGAGAGGAGATATGAATTTTTGGAAGATATTAGTTAGGGTCACTTGAAATACATGCAGATCTTGAAGTTAAAAATGCTACTTAAAAGTCCCTTGTGTTCTGACTAATTATGCTATTTTGGTTAGAATTCGATTATATACTTTAATTACGTTCTCTGCCACAGGGGCACACACACACACACACACATATTAAAAGATATTCCGGTATATGATAAAGCGAAACGGTAGACGGGACAAATCATGATCTTGAATTAATTTTGTAAAAGTATAAAAAGGTAATTACCATTTGATAAATACACACACACACACTAACCGAGGTGAGGGCACGGAACGCCTCTCTGGTGATGGTTTCCACTTGGTCTTCAGGAAGCTTGATGAAAAGCCTGTAAAAGCACCGCAGCTCCTCGTACGAAACAATGCCGTCGTCTGTTGGGAGGGAGGGGCGTCAGGGAGGGAGTGTGCAGGAGGAGGAGGAGGAGGAGGAGGAGGAATACAAAGGATCTAGAAACAACAACAGACCTTGTGGTAGTTGCCGCCGCAGTTATCCCATATGACACAAAAACAAGCAGACAATTAGAAGGGTTTCTGTTGAAGTGTATACATAGTCTGAGATAATGAGCACCCTTCATCTTCCCGGCACCCTACACACGTCTTACTTGCTCACCTCTCCTGTTGATCACTTTGAACAATATTTTGGGAAGGATTTGGAGCCAGATGGGGAAGTCAACCATGGCTCTCGCTCCGTGTGTCAAGTTCCCCCACATGTTGAGCCACTGGTACATCTGCACACGGTCTGGGATGCGGTCCACGTCGAACTCTGTGTACGATCAGGGAAAGAAGGGGATATGAAAGACAACACGCACACACACACTGTGGTGAAGGCTTGCAACACACACACAAACATACACAGACAACACACACACACACACGGAGGTAAGGCTTGCAACACACACACACACACACTGAGGCGAAGCTTACAACACACACACACACACTGAGGCGAAGCTTACAACACACACACACACACTGAGGCGAAGCTAACAACACACACACACACACGCCAATGATTGACTAAAGAACTAGGCTACAAGCAAGCGGGGGTTAGGGTACATATCTCGAATTCATGAGACGATTCAAGTTTGGGAAAATTGGAGGGCAACTGATTCCTCCAAACTATGCTGCAGAACAGATCTTCCACTCGTCAACTTAGGTACTGTACAGTCGGCGGCAAAAGTCCTGTCGCCTCTCTTGCTTCACCGAGGCACGCGATGTTCATAGACTCGAGATTATTAGGTGTAGAAAACGTGCGTATTTCTCGAGTCCATGAACACTGCCTGTCTCGGTGAAGAAGGTGTGGCGACAGGACTTATGCCGCCGACTGTACACTCTCCCAAAAAAGTATCGGCATTAAAACGAATGAACGAAAACGACAATAAACGTAGCATTATGGTACATTGCTTTGAAACTGTATAGATAGTGGTATTCCTGCCGATCAGTTGCCAATTATGCATATTCGTATTGCTTTATGAGTCAGAGAAACTATAGTGGATGCAAATCGAAACATATTCGCATTTCTTCACCTATTAGAGAAATTTAAAATATTATCGTAAGATTTGCCCCTTTCTAATGCTGAAAACTCAGCTAATCCACACCGCAGTTGCCGAATGGTATAGAACGTTATCTTTCTTTTTATTTATTTTATTCTATTTTTACTTTTTTTTATAGACCTCTCCCTAGGGACAGGAAGCCGTCAGTCGTGGCCTGAGACTGAGGCCCCGATATTATCGAGTGAAGCTTTGAGTTGTTGGTTGCTTCACATGTTTGTTTATACAAGTCACTTTCTGGAGAGGGCAATGTCTGTTTGTGTTACTATACAAAATCTTATTTAGAAGTATGAGAAGAAAAAGCATAAGTCTACTTAATCCTACCCTATGCTATAACTGCATTATATTTAAGACAAAATATTACAGTTATAGCGAATCTACTCAAAGATTCCTTTTTGGTTAAAATCCGATTTGGTAACTTTATTCTCTGGGTTATCATTCTCATTATATTTAATAATATAATTCAGTAAATTCCCCCTCCCCAAAACCATCAATCATTAAAATCACATAACGTATATCTGTAAAAATGAAGTCACAACTCTTACTCCACGACTTGCCTAATGCATGAATTATGTATTCTAGAGGATTTCACGTTAGTACAGAAATGAGTCAACTCATTGCCAGCAGGAATACCAACCCCACAGTACAGTCATACATGTAGCTTCCATCTTTTCTCAGCAGGATCTAGCCAGCAATGCCGATACTTTTTTGGGAGAGTGTACATACCATTCTGTTTCCTGGCATAGATTGGAGGACATACAGTAGTAGACCCACAATTTACCCATAATAAATAATCCCTTAAGGAGATCGATAATTATAAACGTTCCCGTATTTCCTTATTTGTTTATCAATATTTACTGCAACTCTAAATAGCTCAATCATAGTTCTCATAATAAGAGTTCATAGTTCATAAAAAGTCATTAAATGGCTTTCTAATTACAAATATTAACTTAATTTAAGTGAAATAATATCAGATTATATTCGGCAGGCAACAAGTTAATAATATATATTGCCAAGTCCTTCAACACTAAGTTACACATTATCTTGACATATTCCTAATTTAGTACTCATTAAACAGAATGAAGAGAAATTTATTATTGAGGCAATAAAATACGAAGAATAAATAAAGGAAGAAAGGAGAAACCATAATGGAAATAAAAAATGACAAAAAAATATTAATCTGATAATGAGAAAGAAAGAGTGAAAAGATGAAAAAAAGATGAAAACCATGTACAGGTAACTGTCTCATACTGATACTTCATTACACGTATTGTACAGTACAGTGGGACACCAAAGTCGTGCCGTGAAATTTGGTGAAAAGTTACGTTGACAGGCTAAACATGTGGTACTACAACCCTCATTCCATCAAACGGACGGTTGGTAGCAATGAATTGCGTTGCCATCTGCTCCATATATTTGTTAATATCTGAGATAAGACAAATCCATTAAGGCGTTTCAAACGGGGACCAGATTTAGGCTAGATGCTTTACCATCACTTTCACTTGGGAGTTGGATGGCTGATGATTGCCCTCTGTATACCTGTAGGTTTTGTGTCTGGTATAAAGATGTAAGGCCAAATGACTTGTTATTCCCTGCGGTCTTACTGATTATTGTTAAAATCCAGTCACCAACAAAGCCCTGGAACCCTTATCGGAGCAACAGTAAATGAAGCCTAAGTGATCTAGGCATGCCAACCACGAGGGTTTATAATTATGGAAAATCTTTCAAAATGATTCACTAATGCCCCACACTGTACACCCACAACACAATGTATTAACACCCTCATGGCTGGTAAGAAGTCGAAGCCAAAGCTGCAGACGAAACATTTGAATACACTGGCTACCTATATCCATCCATGTAGCCTGTCCTATGTGAAGTCGAAATTGCGTTCGAGTTCTACCCAGGTTGACAAGCGTGTGTCATTTCATGCTTCAGTGTATTATGCTCCACAAGGTACACTCGCGGTCAGAAGTTGTGTCCCGATCCCCTGGAACGATGATTCGCAACCAGGCGAAGTTGGTGGGTTCGAACAACGGTATGTTATGTGGAGAGAGGTGCAAGGTGCACAGTTGTTCGAACCATCGAACACGTCTGGTTGCGATTCATCATGTCAGGGAATCGGGACACAACTTCTGACCGCGACTGTACGTACAAGGATGCCTATTATATCAATATGTATACATTTACACATTTCGCAATCTTCCATGTACTCGCATTTTTTACCAATGAGACCAAAGGATTTGGTGGGTGAATACCACCACAGAGCCTCGGTAAAGTTCAGAATGTGCTACAGTAGTCTGTCTTGGAATTAGCTTTGACGTTCTAACGGCCATAGGGGTGTCGAAACTTTGGATTGTGGGTTTATAAATGTATGACAGGGTACGTTGTCTGCATCACACACGCATCCACGCACGAACACACGCACACCAGACTTGCTGTGAGGTAATGCCTTGCACTAACAGGTAGTACTCTATCAGATCGATCCTGTCCACCTGAGGTAAAAAGCTTTAGCCACCTCTAAAGGACCTACAGACTGTACAGCTACCACATCACAAGTAATATATTTAACCACTGTTAAAACAACAAAATTATTTAAAAGAGATAATTAGAGAGACAGATCGATAGATATACAGGTAGATAAATAAGCAGACAGATAAACAAGGATATAGATAGACCAATAGAGAGAGAGAGAGAAAGATTAAGACAGAGACAGAGTAAGGAAAAGAAGAAAAAGTGACTCACCAAACCCATACTCCGGTTCAATCTTGCCCACGTGTTCCAGAAGACACTCAAAGAAGTCAGCGTGGATCTCCTTCATGGTGATGTAGTACTCGTTGTCCTCAGACCAGCCAGCGTAGTGCCGCATCCTCTGCAAACACATGCACGCTCAGAAACACCAAAGGTATCTAAGGTATATAATCTCAGGGCAGGCTATGGTTCAGGGGCATTAAGACACAGGGGTGAGAGTAGGGGTCGTGATATTTCGAGCAACTGGGGAGCTAATGATTCCTGCATACAAACTCTGCTGCGAAACTGATCCCCAGTCGAATGCTAAGTTACTTATAGTCTGATTTCTGCCTATTTTGGAGGATATAATTGCCCGTAAGAAACTTGGCAATTCTGCAAATCAGTTCTCAGTCATTTCAACTATTTGCCTTTTTGGGGACCTACAACTCCGAGTCTGAAAGCCTTGTAAATAACACAGCACTCATATCGTACGACAGACCTGGAGCGTGACAGGACCACATCTTACACCTTCAACTTGCTCCACTGGTTTATGATATGACATTCCCAGTTACGACCACGTCTCACAACACAACACGATATAAATTCAGCCACATGCAGCCACCAACAAAAACACTGTTGCCTTACATGCCAAGTCATATAATATGGTACCGTAAGCTTCACAGGTTCGTGAACTAAAAAGCCTAGAAGTTCATCATATTTCCCGCTGAATATATAGTATTTTGTCTGGTGAATGTGTCTGTTCGATGATCACCCTTAATATTATCCTTAAAAAAAGCTCTCAGTGAGGAGATAACGCATTTGTTGTCGAGTATACAATACGTCTGGTGTATGATATTCAGTTATGGTAACGACTCACATACCCATAGCAATATAAGTTTAGTCACATACATGGAAGGTATAATAACATTTCTAGTGGCACGCACACCCCACACCTCGACCCTCACACACGCACACACACACACACACACACACACACACATGCGTCAGTGGGATGGAAATGGTTGTGGTCACGGAGATGCTGCCATGAAGGAAAGTAATCTGTTTTGGACAAGTCTGAGGCTACTTGTTCCGTAGTAAACACATTTGCTACCGCTCATAAGTTTCTGTTTTCTCTTCTATTTTGGAGGAAACAGTAGCCCTCCCGTTTTCTAACGTATGACAACAACGGACATGACTACTGACTTTCGACTCCATATATACAGTATTTTCTAATGAATATACTCGTACATTTCAAAGTTGTTTTGCGTTTTGCTTCTAGTGTTTCTTTATCCTTTTGTTGTGTTGTCTTTGCTCTGTGTACACTGGGTCATAATAGAATTTTTGCGCAATATGGATGAAGCATTTGGTATATTAATGTATGTCCCCCTGTGCACCGATACAGGACTTGTACAGGGAAAATCTTTTGTGACTCATACGTTGATCTAGATTTACTCTTAATATTCAGTCTCTTCGCACTAATAATAACAACAATTCATTACTTTTTCGACCCTCCTATACTGTTTTCCTTTCTTTTTCGCATCAATCCTCACCCATTCTCTCTCTCTCTCTCTCTCTCTCTCTCTCTCTCTCTCTCTCTCTCTCTCTCTCTCTCTCTCTCTCTCTCTCTCTCTCTCTCTCTCTCTCTCTCTCTCTCTCTCTCTCTCTCTCTCTCTCTCTCTCTGCACTGAGGCACCAACAGTTATGACGACTGTAAAAATTTATTGTTGCACATAAATTTAGGTGAGGAAGGATGGCGGGGGCAGGGCGAGGGAGCTGAAGGAGACCACTCTTGTGAGGAAATGGGTACAGAGAGAGAGAGAGAGAGAGAGAGAGAGAGAGAGAGAGAGAGAGAGAGAGAGAGAGAGAGATGATACAGTGAGCACCAAGATACCAACCTGAAATAAATGAAACCCTTACATCTTTATACTCTACTAGCTGTACCCGGCCCGCTTCGCTGGTCTAACCAAACTTGAAGTGATTAGTTACAGTGCCAGCAGGAGGAGTAACTACAATCAATTTTCCTTTTTTTTTTTTTTTTTTTTTTTTCAGCATGGATAACATACAGGTTTTTTTTTTATGAATCCTTTACCTGCCGAGTTTTCTTTCTTTTCTTAAGTTTTGTTTTTGAAAGCTGATGTCGTAGCGTGGCGGGTAAAGGATGTACTGAAAAAAAACTGTATAAAACATAAACAGCATAAACTTTTTTGTGTTGTGGTCAAACTTTTCATTGCAAAACTTCAGTGTACACAACATTTTTTTTTTTTTTTTTTTGAGTCAATATATAGATGTTCTCTGCATTTCCAACACGTGAAAGTGCAACATAGAGCTGCCCATGTGTGAAGGCTGGATTTTCAGAGAGATGAAGCCCTATAGATGTCATGGTTTGATCTTGGCTCTTATTAAGGGGGAAGTTTTATGTTGGTAATTCTGGAGCAACTGAATCCTCCAAACTATTCCAAGCAACAGAACACCATTATTTTTGCTCTGATGGTCCTGTTTCCTGGCATACTTAGGAGGAATTAAGGCACTCCAATGTACCAAAAAAGAATTACCACCTTAAGTCATTCCAACTGACAGCTTCAGAGGGTATTGTAATCTTCGAAATGTGAAGGGGATATCACTTAGCACCAAAGGGATGCGAGGAATGAATACAATGTTGCCACATCCAGGTCCGGTAAGGATCTCACACTCCAATATATGAGGATGGAGGCTTTTAAGTATGAGTCTTGCCCCCATTTTTGTGGACCTAAAACCTTCCCTGGGTCATGCCCTTTCAGAATATAATTATATGGTTTGTACGGTCTATTTCTTTTGGTTTGGGAGAAAAATGCACACAGACAAACACACACACACACAGCCTTTCTTTTATAGATATAGATAACTATATAATTATTCATTATCACCCACTATTCCTTCCCTACTAACCTCTTCCTTCTCTTTATACCCTTAATAAAGAATGGACGTAGAGGGGAAAGGGGAGTGTGTGTGTTTTGAAAAGGAGAGTGTGAATTTATGTATGTATATTTACGGGTGCCATATGTGTGTACGAGTGTGTAGTGCGCATATGAATATGAATGTGTGTGTGTGCTCTTATGTGCGTTGCATGTGTGTCGGAGTGTGTAGTGTGCTTATGAATATAGGTGTGTGTGTGTCTGTGTTTATGTGTGCATACATATATGAGTGTTTGCGTGTGTGCATGTATTTGCGTATGTGTGTTTGTGGAGGTGTGTATGTATTCAAGCTGGGATAAACAAAGACCATTCATATTTTACTAAACGTCTATAAACTCTATCACTATCTCAATATTCACACACTATACCTTCCCAACTATACGCAAGCCTAACCGTGCTGACGCCTCCATATTTTTTGTATAATAAAGAGTATAGATGATATGGGTGCCTGAAGTCTGAGTAGCTCTCTTAACAGTACAACACAACAGGTTCCCTACATTTATACTCAAGTTTTTCTGTTTCTCACATGCTTGGAGGAACCAGGCTCCCTCTGTTACAAATATTTGAATATGAAGGAATTAATATTTTGTTTGTTGTTATCTGTTTGTTGTAAGCAGATGTTAGTGAGGATGGATGTTAGGAAATGTTAGTGAGGAAGGATGCAGCCGCCCGAAGAGTGGTGTGGTGAGGTGGAGGCGACGGAGGCTTAGGGAGTAAAATAGTGTGGTGCAGCCACGGAAGCCTTCCTATAAATAATTCAGTGATCTTCTTGGTGTCCTTTGCGGCCTGGGGTGGGAGATAGCTTGATACTCTTGGCAGGGCTTAATGGGGCATCTTGTATAAACTTGGGACCACTCGTGTATAGGTAGGGGCTCGTATTTTGAGACGGCCAGCATTTTTCTAATACAATATTGAGAGTGTTAGCTCTTCTTCTTGTTCTAATTTACACTTGAGAGGAGGAAACGGTGGGTATCTTAACAAAGCCAGTTGTGACCCTCCTTGTCGTGTTGCTTACAATCTGACTTGTTATTTCCTCTGAATTTTAACACCATGTTCCCTGACCCTGGGTACAGTTGGAACTGGTGGTGATGAGACAACCTTGACTGTAGTGGAGGGAAGTAGTCTTATTTATTTTGGTTTTGGGTGGTGGCTAGGTAAGTCTACTTCCGTCGTTTAAGGTCCTGATTGTAGACAGCCCCTGTGTTCCTTCAGCCTCTCTATAACAGTAAATTTTTGCAGTACCGTTATTCCGGGAGGAGAGACGGGATAGGTAGGGAAAGGGTGTGCCTGTTGTGGTGATAGTAAAAGGACCGATTCACTCAGTATGCAACCATCCCTCACTAGATACAAGTTCTTCTTTGTTGGTGGTGTATTCTTTGTAACCGACCGACTGGCGTGTGACCCATTGGTTGTATGATATGGTTGTCCTCTTGTTGGTCGTTGGGTAAGGCCTGGGGCAGAACCTTCTCTATGTCGGTAGTGGTGGAGGAATAGCGGAGGTTGTTCGTAGCTGCTAGTGGTTATAGTTGTGTCCGGATGATGAGTAGGTTCTCCCAGGTGTTGCTGCTGGAGGGGAAACAGGCCTAACTCACGTGCCAGGGAAAAAGTAGATGTTATGCTATGTGATATGATAAAAATAAAAATAAAAATAATAATAATAATAATAAAAAAAAAAAAATAATAATAATAATAAACAAGGGTTAACATAACACATGAACAAGAGTAAAATACGAAACTAATTAATAATGATAACTATAATAATGGTGACAAAGAAACAGACAAGAAAAAAAGATGAGAACAAAGACAATGCCAGACAATAATGTGGTTCTAAGAATAAGACTAAGAAGAGAGAGAAATAAGATAATAAATGGTCGTGAAACAGAAGTAATTAAACCCGGCGGTGGCCACACAAACTGCCCTGCACAGTCGAGGTCAAAAGTTGTGTCACATGCCTCTCTGATACGATAGAAAGAATTATGATGAATAATGTTTTCATGACTGAGACGTAATATTTTTTTCCGATCGTATCTTTATAGTCTACAGTCAATCAGAAGAAAATAAATCATCATCACGTCTCATTGGCCACGAAATTATTCACAAAGTTTACCATTACACCCGAGAGGAGACGGACACAACTTTAGACTTCAACTGTGGCCTTCGGTACTATATCTCCTCCAGTGTGTTTCTCCCTTCCGTGTCACACAACTCTCCTCTCCCTGCTGTCCCATGTGTGTGTGTGTGTGTGTGTGTTTTACTTCCTATACTACGCCTCTCCCTTCACCTAGGCCTAGCTTTCCATACACACACATACTCACTCTCACTCTCACTCTCACTCTCACTCTCACACTCACACACACACACACACACACACACACACACACACACACACACACACACACACACACACACACACACACACACACACACACACACACACACACACACACACACACACACACACACACACACACACACACACACACAGTCTCTCTCTCTCTCTCTCTCTCTCTCTCTCTCTCTCTCTCTCTCTCTCTCCACCTCCTTGTCTCACCCAATTCCTCTCTCCCTAACCCCTCCTTATATAACAGTCCTTTTCACCTTACCTCATTTTAATCTCTTCCCTTTTCACCTTACCTCATTCTAATCTCTTCCCTTTTCACAAAAACTCATTACACATTCATAAATTTGTCTTCCAAGCTTCCTGCAATTAGGTTCTCCCATTATATTTTATTTTTCATTCTACTTATTCTTCTATATTTTTCATGTGGCAGTAGTTAACCTTCTTCTATAATTATTGCTTTTTTTTCTTGTCTATTTTTTTGTAATCCACTGTTGTATTATCTATCTTCTAATTTTATTTATTACTCTTATTATTACTCTTCCCTACTCACGCTTCTTTCGGATCAATATATTTTCATCTTTCCCACCCCCAAAATTAATTAGTTTGACAGTTTTTACCCTCTTCTCTCTACCTCTTCAAACTTACCCTAGCTTGCCTATATTCCTTTTTCTTTTCCCTTTACACTCTTCACTTCATGAACTTTAGAGATTCGTTTCATGTTGGGGTAAAAGAAGGTTTATCATTCCTTCTTATTCTCATATTGAAGTGATTATTTTGTTTCCTGGCATAGTTTGGAGAAATCAGCAACTCTCATAATTACTCATCCATAAAATACGACCCCACAAGTTTGCTGGATTTTTTTATATTGTTCTTTCCTGATACATTCCCTGGTTCCTTCTCTCTCTTTCGGCTTTACTTCTCCTTCTTTCTATCTCCTCCAACCTTTGTTTCTTTTTCTCTTTCCTTTCTGTTTCGTCCTCTCCTTCCTTTCCTCTCTTCCTCTTAATTTCCGACTTTTTCCTCTATGATTACTTCTTTGTCACTCACAGTCGCTCTATTACTTGCTGTATCATTCACTCTCTTATTCTCTCTCTCTCATTATTCCTCATCATCATCATCCCTCGTCACACCAACACCAGACTTCTCTAATACTCACTCTCCTCTGGTATGTACAGTCGTAACCCAAAGTCATGTTGTCAACACTCTTTGTCGGGTGTTGCTTTACAAAACTTCCCGGTTGTCGTTTTTTTTTTTTTTTTTTTTTTTTGCAAAGTAACCAGAAAATTAAGATGATTTTGCAAACATACCACGATTTTGGTTTATTTTCAATATGACCGGGAACTTTGCAAAATCACCCCCCCCCCCCAAAGAAAAACGTAACATATATAAATTAAAGACAAAACAAACAAACAATCAGGAATATGTATGAATCTTAGAGCTCGTCATAATCAAAGAGAAGATGTATGTATTTTTCATTAATGACACTGAGTTTGAATATCGGAGGTAATCAACAGACCTAAGAGAAGACAGGACTTGGGTGATGATTGTCCCGTACATTACAAAACGTCTTGTCGCCCCTGCTGACGTCTAATAATCAGATCTGAGACTCCTGTTGTCGTGAGTCAGACGTAGCAGCCTCGATGTGTCGTTATCTATGTGGCTTAAGGGGATATTATTCGTTTGACACACTGAAAGAGACTAATTTCTACAAACTCTGCTGAAAAGAAAAGGATAAGTCGGCTAAATTAAATTGATCTGTTGCTTGAATTGGGTTGGAAGAATCAGTTACCTGTAAATTTGCCAAAGTACGAATATTATCACCCCAAGAATGGTCAAGGATTCTCGATGGCAAACTTGTATTCACACGACAACATTAAATTTCAACTAGCACCATCGAACAAGAGAGGCGACAGGACCTTTGATCGTGACTGTACAGCTTCGCCCTGTCCAATAGAATATTCGGAGAGAATAAAAATAGCCCTCAATTTTACGTGTACAAGCTGCAGTGCTATAAAGAAATAAAAGGAAAAAAATATGAAAAAAGGTGTAGAACAGACGTCTTCCCCTTCTCCAGATCAAAACATGTTGACATTTCAGCCCTTCCATTTTTAACCAACTGGTTATTTGATTATATACTTGGTCTACTTTTTTTTTTTCTATATTGAGGAGGGTGAGGACTAAAGGCCAAAGCTCACTTAATGAAAGCGAGATCCAAAAAAATTTCCAATTTCGTTCGAGATGTTTAGATACATAACATTTGAAGAAGCATAACTCGTAGTAAGGGGGAAATATGGTTAATGGTATAGTGTTCCATTACTGACCACTTGTATATACGAAAGAATGAGAGTATCAGTTAACCCTTGCATTGCAACCCTTGAGTTGCAAAAAGGGATCTGAAGGGCTTGTGTGGGTATCAAATTATTTATCTTGCGTTTGTCTTGTTAATTCTTTCCAAAGATACAAATTCAGCAATTTTTCAAGCTAGTCTAGTCTTAAAAGCAATACCCGATTCTAGTATATGCTGGTGGTACCACAAAAAGTACTAAACAAAAAACGAAGGTTCCATGCTCAGTTAAGGGGAAGTGTTCTGACCAGGCAACACGAAAATTATTCTCAAAATGTGGAATAGAAATTTAAGTTCTGCCCTGCTTTCTCCCTGGAATATTAACATGGGTGGCTGAATAAACTCCCGAGAAAGTTAGGAGATTATTACATGCCATGCTTATCTAGATAGCATTAAGACAATGAAGTTGTTCAAGAAAACAGCCGTCAACGAAGGCATGTATAATGATTGTTGCCATAATGTTGAGTTGGTTGTTTACACAGGGAAACTCTAGGAGGATCTCATTTAATATCTCTCTCTCACTCTCACTCTCTCTCTCTCTCTCTCTCTCTCTCTCTCTCTCTCTCTCTCTCTCTCTCTCTCTCTCTCTCTCTCTCTCTCTCTCTCTCTCTCTCTCTCTCTCTCTCTCTCTCTCTCTCTCTCTCTCTCACTCACACACACACACACACACACACACACACACACACACACACACACACACACACACACACACACACACACACACATTCCGTACTCCACCTCAGTCTTAACTCCTATCCGTCTCACACATAAACAACACTCACCAACTCCCTACTTATCATTCCATGCCTGAAGAAGGTCCATGTAGGTCAGGCAGAAGCGTTTTACTGTACTGTACAGTCGCGGCAGATAGTCCTTGACCAGCCCGTGATGGAAAGTTGCGGCCAGCTGTTTCGAACTATAAGCACGTGGATTCGTTGCTTCAGTCAGCTGCCTGATGATAGTATGGGTATAAATGTTTCGAGTTTTCGGACGCTCCTAGGTTGGTCACGGCTATCCATCACTGACTGGTCAAGGACTACCTCAATTCGCCCACAACAGATGCACGCCCTGACATCACTCCCAGAAAAATTATTTAAAAAAAAAAAAAAAAAAAAAAAAAAAAAATCAAACGTAGAAGGAAGGAAGTAGATGTTTTTGATAAGTAAAAAATAAATATGTAAGCAATTAAGTAAGTTTGTAAGAAAATTAATAGTTATTTAAGTACGTGAGCAAGTAAGCAGCTAAATATTATTTAAGGGAGTAGTACGAGAACAACATGGCCGACTTTAAAGGGATAATGGGTACAGTGTTGGTAAATCTGGAGCAATCGATTCCTTCAAACTATTCCAAGTGACAGGCCACCATTATTTTTGTTATTCTGGTCTTGTTTCCTGACATACTTTGGAGGAATCAAGACGATGTAATGTACCAATCGTATTCTATCCCCTTACAATTGCTGTCCCACCCTTGAGCGGCACTCTCATCTGACTTGCTTTGTCTCTCTCTCTCTCTCTCTCTCTCTCTCTCTCTCTCTCTCTCTCTCTCTCTCTCTCTCCTTGACTTGCCCCTTCTGCCTTACTTTCTTTGCCTCACCTGCCCATCCTGCCACACTGGCTTTCTCTAACCTACCTGTATTTCTTACTTTATCTGCCTGTCTTGCTCTGTCTTGTCTCACTGTCCTTGTCTGTCCTGCTCTGGCCTACCTCATTGTTCTTGTCTGATCTTACACTCTTTGCCTGACCTGCCTGTCCTGTCTCACTCTCCATGTCTGTATTGCTTTGTCCTGCTTCACTGTCCTTCCCTAACCTTCCTTTCTTGCCTTACTTCCAGTCCTGCCTCACTCTCCTTGTTTGACCTGTCTATTTTGTCTGCCTCAATATTGTAATTGTGATTCCATATTATTTATCATTCCTTCCTTCCTTCCACACGACAGCCTAGTCAAGCCCTACAGTATTCTTGTCCCTCCCTTCGCCGACTCCTCCCCTCCTGCTTCACCCATCTATTTCATTTTTCCCCTCCCACCCCTTCAAAACACACACACGCTCGCGCGCACTCAGTTTTACACTTCTCCTTCGACTATGTATATACCTACCTTCCTCCACTATTTTCACTTCTCACTCACTCCTTTCTAAACTACTTCTCTTCCAGTCACACCCTCCTCCAAATTCTCTCCCAGCCCTTTCCACCTTCCTCTCCCATTCCTCCTTCAGTGTCCCTCCCCCTCCTCACTCACTCACTCACCACTCTCTTAGTCTTTCTTTTCCTATTCCATTCCTCTCCTAGGCCTTTGCATCCCCCCCTCCCTCTAATCACTCCCTCCTACCTCATTTCTCTTACAGTCCTCCCTCCTCCCTCAATTATCTTTCAGTTCTTTCCTTCTTTTCTCCCCTTCCTCTTTTAGTATCTTCCCTCCTCATACACTCCTCCTCCAGTCACTCCCCTCCTTCCTATTAATCCCTCAATCCAATCCCTCCTCCCTCACTCCCTTACCAGTTCCTACCCATTAAGTACAAATTGGAAACGGGGCAATATCAAACAAAATTGCTGATGCACCTGATAATAATGACAATAAAAAGGTCTTGGGTACACAAACGAGGTCACTCTATCTACGTCAGGGTGTCGAACCAATTACAGCCCCACCACACTTTATCACCCAGAGAGGGAAGGGAGGGGGGGGCGAGGAAGAAAGTAAAAGGTCTTATCATTATAGTGCTATTGATATTAAATTTAGCTAGAACTAATAATGCTGATAATAATATTCCAATAATAATATCAATGACAATGATAATAATAATAATAATAATAATAAATAATAATAATAATAATAATAATAACAACAGCAACAATAACAACGACGACGACGACGACGATGATGATGAGTTTTATTATCATTATTATTGTCATTATTAATATTATTATCATTACTATTATTATTATTATTATTATTATTATTATTATCTTCATTGTG
This sequence comes from Petrolisthes cinctipes, assembly GCA_033782935.1. NCBI lineage: Eukaryota > Metazoa > Arthropoda > Malacostraca > Decapoda > Porcellanidae > Petrolisthes > Petrolisthes cinctipes. Next base: position 69,540 of record JAWQEG010003129.1, read on the forward strand.
ACTATGAACATTGTGACTAATGGTAATTATAGTTATTATGATCATACTGTTGATATCAGTAATAATGATGATAATTATATTGATTATACACTTTTTGAGTTTGGACACATGTTGCGTGCCAGAATCGAGGCGAAAATCTTCACCAACATAATCATCAAAGCAGGTGAAAATAATTAGCACAAGTCGGGAACCCTTTTTTCATCTCTTACTTTCTACTTGGCTTTGGTCTTTTACAACTTTTAGCCATTTTTCTATCTTGGTAAATAAAAGAGCGAAAATATATCTTTTCTCCGATAGTTCAGTGAGCGTCACCCAGAAATGAATCGGCAATAAACTTCTCCATAAAATATTTGCGGCTTCTCATAAATTTGTGTAATATAATGGAGGTGGGACTTCCTGTGCGACATCAGTTTAATTAACATTTTACTAACCTTGTCAGACTCAGTCATGATGATCTTAAAGGAATAAAGGAGAGAATTGCAGGGAATAAAGGTGGAATAAGGAAAATAAGAGGAAGGACCTGTTGAACGAGGAAAAATGAGACAGAGACGAGGAACAACAAGCATGATAGAAATAGAAGGAAATAATGATCAATAGAAATAAAAGTAAATAATGATCAATAGAGAAGTTATTATAGTTCGTATGCGGTATATTATGCATCAATGACAGTTCTTTATAGCTAAAAATCCCGGAATATTCTTTAAGTACATTTCGCAAGTTTGTGTCCAATGGTTATGACCTGGTGAAAAGTTTAAAGTTCTGCCTGTCTCTCTCTGATACGATGGTGAACCTTGAGAATAATGTTGTAGTGAATCGGATAAGAGTTAATCGTTTATCTGACTGTAAAGCATGAAATAAAGGTTAAAAAAAAACACACACAATAAAGACTCATTCAAGACAAGATGACTCTCAAAATTTACCATCGTACTTTAGAAGCGACGGAACTTTGGACCTCGACTGTACTGTAAATGGAACTGGTCACGGTATGAATAATATAGGGGTCAAAATTAGTCGGCAAACTGGAGGCAACTGAGTCCTCCAAATTGTACCACAAAACAGAGAATGTATACTTAATCTGAGATACTTGTTTTTTCGTATACACTGCAGGACTCATTAACTGCAGGACTCATTAATTAACTGTAGGACTCATTAACTGCAGGACTCATTAATTAACTGTAGGACTCATTAACTGCAGGACTCATTAATTAACTGTAGGACTCATTAACTGCAGGACTCATTAATTAACTGTAGGACTCATTAACTGCAGGACTCATTAATTAACTGTAGGACTCATTAATTAACTGCAGGACTCATTAATTAACTGTAGGACTCATTAATTAACTGCAGGACTCATTAATTAACTGCAGGACTCATTAATTAACTGCAGGACTCATTAATTAACTGCAGGACTCATTAATTAACTGCAGGACTCATTAATTAACTGCAGGACTCATTAATTAACTGCAGGACTCATTAATTAACTGCAGGACTCATTAATTAACTGCAGGACTCATTAATTAACTGCAGGACTCATTAATTAACTGCAGGACTCATTAATTAACTGCAGGACTCATTAATTAACTGCAGGACTCATTAATCAACTGCAGGACTCATTAATTAACTGCAGGACTCATTAATTAACTGCAGGACTCATTAATTAACTGCAGGACTCATTAATTAACTGCAGGACTCATTAATCAACTGCAGGACTCATTAATTAACTGCAGGACTCATTAATTAACTGCAGGACTCATTAATTAACTGCAGGACTCATTAATTAACTGCAGGACTCATTAATTAACTGCAGGACTCATTAATCAACTGCAGGACTCATTAATTAACTGCAGGGCTCATTAATTAACTGTAGGACTCATTAATTAACTGCACAACTCATTAATTAACTGCACAACTCATTAATTAACTGCAGGACTCATTAATTAACTGCACGACTCATTAACTGCAGGACTCATTAACTGCAGGACTCATTAACTGCAGGACTCATTAACTGCAGGACTCATTAACCTTCAACTAGTATACATCATCTTGCTTCTTAACTGAATAATTACTGTCTTATCTACAGTATATAACCACTCAAAGGACTGGTCATGTTATCAGTGAAGTGGAAACTATTTATTCCTCCAATGTATGTCAGGAAACAGACCCCTTCACATTGTAATGCCGTTTTGTAGGACATGTTGGAGGAAACAGTAACCTCCACTTTAAAGACTTTCTAATTATGGGTTCCTTAGTTGTAGTAATAGTGGCCTCAATGATCTAAGTATTATATTAAGGAGATCTGATTCTGTTGTTGGTAAATTGGAAGGGAACTTATTCCTCTCAGTTATACCAGGAAACAGACGCCCTCAATGGTGCTAATATATAGGTCTCTAATTCATGGCATAGTTTGGTGGAATCAGAGACCTTCAAACTCACCAACAAAAAATATCTCCCCTTAAGAGAGAAATCTGTTGTGACAGTGTTGAAGTTATGTTGATTCCTCCAACCTGTACTAGGGAGCAAAATAGTACAGGTCCAAGTAGATGAAGGGGAAATTGTACAGGTCCAAGTAGATGAAGGGGAAATACTACCTCAGCTTCACTAAATCTTAATAATATCGATTTTAATTAACTGCTTCATTTCGTGGCATACTATAGCGTTGATCATGAATAATTAATTCACCCTGAGAGATAATTTCTTTCTTATACCAATTAGGCCTAAGGGTTCTGCTGGGGCCCCACAAGCTGTTTACGTCCAACGGCTGAGGAAGTGTTATTTATACCTTCATCTGCTCGGAACTGTACCCAACTCTCATCCCTACGGCTCTATGAACGTGAGCTTAAAATAGTGTGTTGTTGATGAGCGCTAAACTTATTTATTAATCATGTAGATTACAACTGGATGGGGGAGCAGGGAATAAAAGCTGAGGTAGTGAATGGGGTGAGGAAGAGAAGATATAAATATAGAAGTGCTACAAGAGCCGGAGTGTACAGTTGTGGGCAAATACATCGATACACATGGAGTGTCTTATATACAGTAAACTGAAGTGAATTTCTTTAAATAATTCCCCTGACTAAGTATAGCAGCAGCTTCCATAGGATTTCAAGCA
>JAWQEG010003130.1:0-22500 GCA_033782935.1 Petrolisthes cinctipes
GTTAGGCCTAATAATCTGGCCTCACAGTATACACACACACACACAACACACACACACACACACACACACACACACACACACACACACACACACACACACACACACACACAGACACATACACACACACACACAGACAGACAGGCCACAATAATCAGTATGCGAATTGAAGGAGATTGGATACATAGCAGCTCATGTACTGTTAATTCATTCTCTCTCTCTCTCTCTACACACACTCACTCTCTCTCTCTCTCTCTCTACACACACAGCCTCTCCCTCTCTCTCTCTCTCTGCACACACACACAGTGGTACTTACAATATGCTACATACACACACATTATTATTATTATTATTACATACACACACTCTCTTCCTCTCTCTTTCTCTCTACACACACATACATACATACACTCTCTCTCTCTCTCTCTCTACAAACACAACGCACACTCTCTCTCTCTCTACACACACATACTCTCTCTCTCTCTCTCTCTCTCTCTCTCTCTATGCACAAACACACATACACATACATACACATACATACATTATTATTATTATTATTACATACACACACATACTCTCTCTCTCTCTCTCTACACAACACACATACACACATACAGGGGTACTTACAATATCCTACACACATACACACACTCTCTCTCTACACACATACACACACACATACATACACACACACACACACACACAGGAATACTTACAATTTCAAATGCCAGATTCTTCCTCTTCTTCCAGGGGCATCGTCAGGCTCTCTCTCTCTCTCTCTCTCTCTCTCTCTACACACACATACATACACACTCTCTCTCTACACACATACATATATACTCACTCTCTCTCTACACACATACACACACACTCTCTCTCTCTCTCTCTCTGTGTGTGTATGTATCTCACTCTCTCTCTCTCTCTCTACATACACACTCTCTCTCTACAAACACACACACACTCACTCTGTGTATGTATTAACTCTCTCTCTCTCTCTCTCTCCCTCTCTCTCTACACACACATACACACACACACTCTCTCTCATCTCTCTCTGTGTGTGTATGTATCTCACTCTCTCTCTCTCTCTACATACACACTCTCTCTCTACAAACACACACACACTCTCTCTGTGTATGTATTAACTCTCTCTCTCTCTCTCTCTCCCTCTCTCTCTACACACACATACACACACACACTCTCTCTCTCTCTCTCTCTGTGTGTGTATGTATCTCACTCTCTCTCTCTCTCTACATACACACTCTCTCTCTACAAACACACACACACTCTCTCTGTGTATGTATTAACTCTCTCTCTCTCTCTCTCTCCCTCTCTCTCTACACACACATACACACACACACTCTCTCTCTCTCTCTCTCTGTGTGTGTATGTATCTCACTCTCTCTCTCTCTCTACATACACACTCTCTCTCTACAAACACACACACACTCTCTCTGTGTATGTATTAACTCTCTCTCTCTCTCTCTCTCCCTCTCTCTCTACACACACATACACACACACACTCTCTCTCTCTCTCTCTCTGTGTGTGTATGTATCTCACTCTCTCTCTCTCTCTACATACACACTCTCTCTCTACAAACACACACACACTCTCTCTGTGTATGTATTAACTCTCTCTCTCTCTCTCTCTCCCTCTCTCTCTACACACACATACACACACACACTCTCTCTCTCTCTCTCTCTGTGTGTGTATGTATCTCACTCTCTCTCTCTCTCTACATACACACTCTCTCTCTACAAACACACACACACTCTCTCTGTGTATGTATTAACTCTCTCTCTCTCTCTCTCTCCCTCTCTCTCTACACACACATACACACACACACTCTCTCTCTCTCTCTCTCTGTGTGTGTATGTATCTCACTCTCTCTCTCTCTCTACATACACACTCTCTCTCTACAAACACACACACACTCTCTCTGTGTATGTATTAACTCTCTCTCTCTCTCTCTCTCCCTCTCTCTCTACACACACATACACACACACACTCTCTCTCTCTCTCTCTCTGTGTGTGTATGTATCTCACTCTCTCTCTCTCTCTACATACACACTCTCTCTCTACAAACACACACACACTCTCTCTGTGTATGTATTAACTCTCTCTCTCTCTCTCTCTCCTCTCTCTCTACACACACATACACACACACACTCTCTCTCTCTCTCTCTCTGTGTGTGTATGTATCTCACTCTCTCTCTCTCTCTACATACACACTCTCTCTCTACAAACACACACACACTCTCTCTGTGTATGTATTAACTCTCTCTCTCTCTCTCTCTCCCTCTCTCTCTACACACACATACACACACACACTCTCTCTCTCTCTCTCTCTGTGTGTGTATGTATCTCACTCTCTCTCTCTCTCTACATACACACTCTCTCTCTACAAACACACACACACTCTCTCTGTGTATGTATTAACTCTCTCTCTCTCTCTCTCTCCCTCTCTCTCTACACACACATACACACACACACTCTCTCTCTCTCTCTCTCTGTGTGTGTATGTATCTCACTCTCTCTCTCTCTCTACATACACACTCTCTCTCTACAAACACACACACACTCTCTCTGTGTATGTATTAACTCTCTCTCTCTCTCTCTCTCCCTCTCTCTCTACACACACATACACACACACACTCTCTCTCTCTCTCTCTCTGTGTGTGTATGTATCTCACTCTCTCTCTCTCTCTACATACACACTCTCTCTCTACAAACACACACACACTCTCTCTGTGTATGTATTAACTCTCTCTCTCTCTCTCTCTCCCTCTCTCTCTACACACACATACACACACACACTCTCTCTCTCTCTCTCTCTGTGTGTGTATGTATCTCACTCTCTCTCTCTCTCTACATACACACTCTCTCTCTACAAACACACACACACTCTCTCTGTGTATGTATTAACTCTCTCTCTCTCTCTCTCTCCCTCTCTCTCTACACACACATACACACACACACTCTCTCTCTCTCTCTCTCTCTGTGTGTATGTATCTCACTCTCTCTCTCTCTCTACATACACACTCTCTCTCTACAAACACACACACACTCTCTCTGTGTATGTATTAACTCTCTCTCTCTCTCTCTCTCCCTCTCTCTCTACACACACATACACACACACACTCTCTCTCTCTCTCTCTCTGTGTGTGTATGTATCTCACTCTCTCTCTCTCTCTACATACACACTCTCTCTCTACAAACACACACACACTCTCTCTGTGTATGTATTAACTCTCTCTCTCTCTCTCTCTCCCTCTCTCTCTACACACACATACACACACACACTCTCTCTCTCTCTCTCTCTGTGTGTGTATGTATCTCACTCTCTCTCTCTCTCTACATACACACTCTCTCTCTACAAACACACACACACTCTCTCTGTGTATGTATTAACTCTCTCTCTCTCTCTCTCTCCCTCTCTCTCTACACACACATACACACACACACTCTCTCTCTCTCTCTCTCTGTGTGTGTATGTATCTCACTCTCTCTCTCTCTCTACATACACACTCTCTCTCTACAAACACACACACACTCTCTCTGTGTATGTATTAACTCTCTCTCTCTCTCTCTCTCCCTCTCTCTCTACACACACATACACACACACACTCTCTCTCTCTCTCTCTCTGTGTGTGTATGTATCTCACTCTCTCTCTCTCTCTACATACACACTCTCTCTCTACAAACACACACACACTCTCTCTGTGTATGTATTAACTCTCTCTCTCTCTCTCTCCCCTCTCTCTCTACACACACATACACACACACACTCTCTCTCTCTCTCTCTCTGTGTGTGTATGTATCTCACTCTCTCTCTCTCTCTACATACACACTCTCTCTCTACAAACACACACACACTCTCTCTGTGTATGTATTAACTCTCTCTCTCTCTCTCTCTCCCTCTCTCTCTACACACACATACACACACACACTCTCTCTCTCTCTCTCTCTGTGTGTGTATGTATCTCACTCTCTCTCTCTCTCTACATACACACTCTCTCTCTACAAACACACACACACTCTCTCTGTGTATGTATTAACTCTCTCTCTCTCTCTCTCTCCCTCTCTCTCTACACACACATACACACACACACTCTCTCTCTCTCTCTCTCTGTGTGTGTATGTATCTCACTCTCTCTCTCTCTCTACATACACACTCTCTCTCTACAAACACACACACACTCTCTCTGTGTATGTATTAACTCTCTCTCTCTCTCTCTCTCCCTCTCTCTCTACACACACATACACACACACACTCTCTCTCTCTCTCTCTCTGTGTGTGTATGTATCTCACTCTCTCTCTCTCTCTACATACACACTCTCTCTCTACAAACACACACACACTCTCTCTGTGTATGTATTAACTCTCTCTCTCTCTCTCTCTCCCTCTCTCTCTACACACACATACACACACACACTCTCTCTCTCTCTCTCTCTGTGTGTGTATGTATCTCACTCTCTCTCTCTCTCTACATACACACTCTCTCTCTACAAACACACACACACTCTCTCTGTGTATGTATTAACTCTCTCTCGACAACCACCTTGCCGTCGGTGAGAGAGCTTGTGTGATCTGTTTGAATTTTGCTAGCTATGCTGGGGGACATTTAGTCCAGTTGGGTTACCCGTGCCAGAAAGGTAGCGTTATTAGGATCCTGACTAAGAGTTGTCAAATCTTCATGTTAATATTAAGTTTCACAACTCCTCTTCAACTGTCCTAACAAAAAAAAAAAAAAAAAAAAAAAAACAAAAAAAAAATCTTCATCACTTTCGATATAAGTTTTTATTGTTAAGGACCTCACCAGCTACCTTATGCCGTGTGAGAAGGGAGGCTTTGGAACCTCCTAAAACAACGCCTTTTAACGCTCACAGGTTTCGAAAGGGCTGAGATTGAAGGGATCTCAGGCGTGTGGGGTACGAGTAATGGAGATGCCTCAGGACCCCCGTAGGTATTCTCTTAGATTAATAAGCCTGACCAGCTCCCTGTGACCGTTCTTAGGTGCCTAAAGGCTCGACTGCTCTTTGGTGAGAGAGCTTTCGTGCCTCGCTGGCTGCCAGGCCAGTAAAAGATCTCGGATTAAGTCGTGGACATTTAGTTTTACTATTTGCTTTAAGTTTGGCCGCGGATGGAGGATTAGTAGGGATTAGTAGGACGACGGTTACACTTCAAGCACCCCTGTCGAAAAATCAGAGTCCCATTTACTTAGGACTCTTGTGCTGCTCAGTTGGGAGCTGCGGCACGATTGGGGCCGTCCGACCCAGGGGAGACCTTAGGGTTGGTGTGCTTGGCTCATAAGGTTTCTGTTGGCCGAACGACCGAAAACCTTCTGGAAGTAGGCGGATGAGACTTATGCGAGACCAAATCACATTACCTTTTCTATTGTATTATTGGTCCTAAATTGAATTAGAGCGAGATGACTGGTCCATCAGCAAGAAAATTTACATGTACTACATGCAAGGTGTACCGCTGGTGTGAGGACTTCAGCGGGAGGAGTGCGAGCGACCTAGACTCCTCGAGTGTCTGCGACTTTTGCAAACTCGAGGAGAGGTTGATGAAGCACATCTCACTGCTCACGAAGGAGAACAACTCCCTAAAGGAGGAAGTTCTCCGGATGGACGCACAGAGGTGTGACTGCCATGTGAGAGACAAGGCAGTCCAAGGAGCTTCTTCACCGGAGAGCTCCACCACGGCGGTAAAGAATAAGAAGAACAAGAAGAAGAACAACAAGAAGAAGAAGAACAACAACAAGAAGAACAGCAATGAAGAGGAAAAGAGACTGCAGAAGGAAAAGATACTGCAGAAAAGTGTGATATGGAGAAGGGAGAAAAACCCAAGAAGACAGTTGAGGAGGGATTAGAAGAAAGTGAGGAATCAAATAAGAAGGAAAAGAAAATGAAGAAGAAAAAGAAGAAGAAGCAACCTGGAGGAAGTGACGAGCCCGGCAGGAATTCAAAACACTCTCGGGTTCCTCACAAGGCATCTCGTGCTCCTACCAAGGAGAGGCCTGTGGATATACACATTGTAGGTGATTCCCAGGCACGAGGGCTGCAACCCCTAATGGCAGATCGCCTTCACACTTCTGTGAAGGTGAATTGTTTGCCAGGTTGTGGCAATGCTGACCTCCGAAAGGAAGCTGAGAGGATCCAAACGTCCAGATCTGCTGTCATTGCACTCATGGTGAGTGGTAATGACATCTACCTGAGAAATGGTAGAGTAGGCATGACCGAAGGAGTCCTCTCGGATGTGCTCGGTGCAGTAGATGACTGTGGGTTAAAAACCCGCAGAAGGGTAGTTGTTGGCATGCTCCCAAGGAGAGGCCCTTTAGGGACTGCTCTGTCAAAGAAACATTGCAGTAAATCAGCGCCTGGCTGATTTGTGTACTGCCGAGGGGGTGTTCTTTGTGGACCCCTACACCTCACTCTTTGGTAGAGACGACCTCTACCAGAGGGATGGCACACATCTCTCACTAAAGGGGAAAGAAGTGCTTTCCAAATTAATGGAAGACGCCGTCCGACGATGTCTCAGGAGCACTCGACTGAGCGTGGAGGAGAGCCCTCGTCGCTATGCTAGAGTGACCCCAGAGAAGACATTCGCTGAGATCCTGAAGAAGGATATCCCCAGCACTACCAAGACAATGACCAAACCGGGAAACGGAGGAGTCTAGGGAGCCCTGCAGTTGGGGGTTCCCTGAAGGTTCTATTGTTCAACGCCAGGTCCATCCGAAACAAGTTGTTGGAACTGCGGGCCCTCGTTGCGACAGAGGAACCCGAGATGGTGGCCATAACAGAGTCATGGTTGAGAACCTCAGACAGAGATCTTGAAGGGGAATTCGTGATTCCAGGCTACCAACTCTTCCACAAAGATAGAGAGGACAGAGGGGGTGGTGGTGTGCTGTTGTATGTAAAGAACTCCATCAAATTGATGACCTGCAACATCACATCGAACCACGAGCTCCTTGGAGTTGACCTAGAAATAGGCACTGCAAAATACAGAACCCTGCTGCTTTATAGACCCCCTGGACAACTCAATGAGATGGACAGGGACCTATACCAGTTGCTGGGTGAACTAGTGGACGGCAGGGTGTGCATCCTTATGGGGGACTTCAACACACATGTTGACTGGGAAACCAGAGAGCCCTCTGCCGAGAACACACCACTCTTGGAGTTTGTAAATGATGAATTCCTCACTCAATGGGTAAGGGAGCCAACAAGAGGTGCTAACATACTCGACTTGGTCCTCACCTCAGAGGATGACATCATTCAAGACCTCTCTGTAAACGAAGAAATAGGTGGAAGCGACCACAAGCTTATAAGATTTTCAGTTAAAGTCCCTAATATGGAGTCCGTGACCCCGGTGCATAGAAAATTAGACATGGGGAGAGCGAACTTTGCAGGTCTTCGTGAAAGCGTTGCTGAAATGGAACTAGAAGAGGGAGAGAGTGCTGATGATCTGTGGAGGTCATTCTTGTCTTCCTTCATGGAACTTCAGTCGCGCTTTATTCCTCTGAAGGGAACAGGTCAGAAGTTCATTCAACCTAAGTGGTTTAATCGGGAAATCCGTAACCTACTAAGGGAGAGGAGAACTGCGTATCGTCGAGCGAAGGCATCTGGGGACTTTGACGGTCATAGAAGACTGAATCGAAACGTGAAGTCCAAAATAAGGGCGGCTAAGCGTGCTGAGGAGGTCCGTGTGGCTAGACTCTGCAAAGAGAACCCCAAGGAGTTTTTCAGTTATGTGAATGGCCGTAAACCAATCCGACGCAGGATCGGTCCCTTGGTGAATGAGGATGGAGCATTGATGCACTCTGATGCAGAAAATGCTAACCTCTTAAATGAGTATTTCTCTTCAGTGTTCTCTGAGGAGAGTGGTCCCATTCCCGAACCTTTGGACTCCTTCAGTGAGAAGTTGGAGTCAATGGTCTTCACCCAAGAAGAAATCGAGAGAAAAATAATTGAATTAAAAGCAAACAAGTCCCCCGGTCCGGATGGGTTCTTACCTAGAGTGTTGAAAGAAGTGCATGGTGAAGTATCACGGCACCTGTGCATGGTCTTCAACAGGGTAATCCAGACTGGATGCGTTCCTAGAGACTGGCGTGAGGCAGAGGTGACTCCTATCTTCAAGAAGGGAGATGCTAGCCAACCGTCAAACTACAGACCCATCAGTTTAACCTCGATAGTCTGTAAACTCATGGAGAGCATCATGGTGGACAAAATAACAGCACACTTAGAATCAAATTTGCTACTGAGGGGTTCCCAGCATGGGTTCCGGCAGCACCGGTCATGCCTCACAAATCTGGTGGAATTCTTCCATTTTGTTTTCAGTGAGCATGATCGGGATAAAGCGGTCGATGTTGTCTACTTAGACTTTCAGAAAGCCTTTGATAAGGTACCCCACCGCCGCCTCCTTCGGAAAGTGCGTGCACTGGGCATAGACGGAAATGTGGCAAATTGGATAGAGAACTGGCTAAGTGACAGACGGCAGCGGGTGGTAGTGAATGGACAGGCTTCAGAGTGGGTGCCCGTTACTAGCGGTGTTCCCCAAGGTTCTGTTCTGGGACCACTACTGTTTATCATCTATGTTAATGACGTGGATGGTGACATGGTTGCCAAGATTTCCAAATTCGCCGATGATACTAAGCTTGGTATGAATGTCGCGAAAGAAGGAAATACTACCCGCTTACAAGAAGATCTTAGGAAGATCGGGGAGTGGTCTGACACGTGGCAAATGCCATTTAACGTGAACAAATGCAAAGTTATGCATATAGGCCACAGAAACCCCCGAACAGAGTATAACCTTAAGGGCAATGCTCTCGTAAGCACTGATACTGAGAAAGACTTGGGTGTAACTATCACCAGCGACCTCAAGTTCTCAAAGCAGTGTATTGAGGCTGAGAAGAAAGCCCAAAGGATGTTAGGGTACATAAAGCGACAGTTTGGATACCGGAACAAGGAGATAGTACTTTGTCTGTACAATTCCCTTGTCCGACCGCACCTGGAGTACGCAGTCCAGTTTTGGAGTCCTTCTTACCGAAAGGATATCGCTAGATTGGAACGAGTGCAAGCCAGGGCAACCAAACTTATACCCTCTCTTAGACACAAGAGCTATAAAGAGCGGTTGGTAGAACTCGATCTGTTCTCTTTGGAAACCCGGAGACTGCGTGGTCAGCTTATCGAAGTGTTTAAAATACTACGAGGTTTTGACAATGTAGACTACAGGGACATTTTCCAACTCAGTGAGGGCACAACCAGGAATCATGGCTACAAACTTGAACTGAAGCGATACAACCGTGATCTGTGTGGTAAGTTCTTTACATACAGCATCTGCGGTACTTGGAACGCGCTTCCTGCTGATGTAGTCAACAGCAACTCTGTGGATCAGTTCAAGTCCAGATTAGACAAAGCCTTAAACCACCGTCTAGGTGTTTAAGCCGTTGTGCGAGTGTTCCTTGATGGTTTCACATGACACATTCGAGGACGGTCGCCTACTTGCGCAACTAAACCCACAGGTACCCTCTTTGTATGGATCGTAAGGTCCCCTAGGGTGCTTTTTTTCCTTGTAACTCCTTGTATGTATTAACTCTCTCTCTCTCTCTCTCTCCCTCTCTCTCTACACACACATACACACACACACTCTCTCTCTCTCTCTCTCTGTGTGTGTATGTATCTCACTCTCTCTCTCTCTCTACATACACACTCTCTCTCTACAAACACACACACACTCTCTCTGTGTATGTATTAACTCTCTCTCTCTCTCTCTCTCCCTCTCTCTCTACACACACATACACACACACACTCTCTCTCTCTCTCTCTCTGTGTGTGTATGTATCTCACTCTCTCTCTCTCTCTACATACACACTCTCTCTCTACAAACACACACACACTCTCTCTGTGTATGTATTAACTCTCTCTCTCTCTCTCTCTCCCTCTCTCTCTACACACACATACACACACACACACTCTCTCTCTCTCTCTCTCTGTGTGTGTATGTATCTCACTCTCTCTCTCTCTCTACATACACACTCTCTCTCTACAAACACACACACACTCTCTCTGTGTATGTATTAACTCTCTCTCTCTCTCTCTCTCCCTCTCTCTCTACACACACATACACACACACACTCTCTCTCTCTCTCTCTCTGTGTGTGTATGTATCTCACTCTCTCTCTCTCTCTACATACACACTCTCTCTCTACAAACACACACACACTCTCTCTGTGTATGTATTAACTCTCTCTCTCTCTCTCTCTCCCTCTCTCTCTACACACACATACACACACACACTCTCTCTCTCTCTCTCTCTGTGTGTGTATGTATCTCACTCTCTCTCTCTCTCTACATACACACTCTCTCTCTACAAACACACACACACTCTCTCTGTGTATGTATTAACTCTCTCTCTCTCTCTCTCTCCCTCTCTCTCTACACACACATACACACACACACTCTCTCTCTCTCTCTCTCTGTGTGTGTATGTATCTCACTCTCTCTCTCTCTCTACATACACACTCTCTCTCTACAAACACACACACACTCTCTCTGTGTATGTATTAACTCTCTCTCTCTCTCTCTCTCTCCCTCTCTCTCTACACACACATACACACACACACTCTCTCTCTCTCTCTCTCTGTGTGTGTATGTATCTCACTCTCTCTCTCTCTCTACATACACACTCTCTCTCTACAAACACACACACACTCTCTCTGTGTATGTATTAACTCTCTCTCTCTCTCTCTCTCCCTCTCTCTCTACACACACATACACACACACACTCTCTCTCTCTCTCTCTCTGTGTGTGTATGTATCTCACTCTCTCTCTCTCTCTACATACACACTCTCTCTCTACAAACACACACACACTCTCTCTGTGTATGTATTAACTCTCTCTCTCTCTCTCTCTCCCTCTCTCTCTACACACACATACACACACACACTCTCTCTCTCTCTCTCTCTGTGTGTGTATGTATCTCACTCTCTCTCTCTCTCTACATACACACTCTCTCTCTACAAACACACACACACTCTCTCTGTGTATGTATTAACTCTCTCTCTCTCTCTCTCTCCCTCTCTCTCTACACACACATACACACACACACTCTCTCTCTCTCTCTCTCTGTGTGTGTATGTATCTCACTCTCTCTCTCTCTCTACATACACACTCTCTCTCTACAAACACACACACACTCTCTCTGTGTATGTATTAACTCTCTCTCTCTCTCTCTCTCCCTCTCTCTCTACACACACATACACACACACACTCTCTCTCTCTCTCTCTCTGTGTGTGTATGTATCTCACTCTCTCTCTCTCTCTACATACACACTCTCTCTCTACAAACACACACACACTCTCTCTGTGTATGTATTAACTCTCTCTCTCTCTCTCTCTCCCTCTCTCTCTACACACACATACACACACACACTCTCTCTCTCTCTCTCTCTGTGTGTGTATGTATCTCACTCTCTCTCTCTCTCTACATACACACTCTCTCTCTACAAACACACACACACTCTCTCTGTGTATGTATTAACTCTCTCTCTCTCTCTCTCTCCCTCTCTCTCTACACACACATACACACACACACTCTCTCTCTCTCTCTCTCTGTGTGTGTATGTATCTCACTCTCTCTCTCTCTCTACATACACACTCTCTCTCTACAAACACACACACACTCTCTCTGTGTATGTATTAACTCTCTCTCTCTCTCTCTCTCCCTCTCTCTCTACACACACATACACACACACACTCTCTCTCTCTCTCTCTCTGTGTGTGTATGTATCTCACTCTCTCTCTCTCTCTACATACACACTCTCTCTCTACAAACACACACACACTCTCTCTGTGTATGTATTAACTCTCTCTCTCTCTCTCTCTCCCTCTCTCTCTACACACACATACACACACACACTCTCTCTCTCTCTCTCTCTGTGTGTGTATGTATCTCACTCTCTCTCTCTCTCTACATACACACTCTCTCTCTACAAACACACACACACTCTCTCTGTGTATGTATTAACTCTCTCTCTCTCTCTCTCTCCCTCTCTCTCTACACACACATACACACACACACTCTCTCTCTCTCTCTCTCTGTGTGTGTATGTATCTCACTCTCTCTCTCTCTCTACATACACACTCTCTCTCTACAAACACACACACACTCTCTCTGTGTATGTATTAACTCTCTCTCTCTCTCTCTCTCCCTCTCTCTCTACACACACATACACACACACACTCTCTCTCTCTCTCTCTCTGTGTGTGTATGTATCTCACTCTCTCTCTCTCTCTACATACACACTCTCTCTCTACAAACACACACACACTCTCTCTGTGTATGTATTAACTCTCTCTCTCTCTCTCTCTCCCTCTCTCTCTACACACACATACACACACACACTCTCTCTCTCTCTCTCTCTGTGTGTGTATGTATCTCACTCTCTCTCTCTCTCTACATACACACTCTCTCTCTACAAACACACACACACTCTCTCTGTGTATGTATTAACTCTCTCTCTCTCTCTCTCTCCCTCTCTCTCTACACACACATACACACACACACTCTCTCTCTCTCTCTCTCTGTGTGTGTATGTATCTCACTCTCTCTCTCTCTCTACATACACACTCTCTCTCTACAAACACACACACACTCTCTCTGTGTATGTATTAACTCTCTCTCTCTCTCTCTCTCCCTCTCTCTCTACACACACATACACACACACACTCTCTCTCTCTCTCTCTCTGTGTGTGTATGTATCTCACTCTCTCTCTCTCTCTACATACACACTCTCTCTCTACAAACACACACACACTCTCTCTGTGTATGTATTAACTCTCTCTCTCTCTCTCTCTCCCTCTCTCTCTACACACACATACACACACACACTCTCTCTCTCTCTCTCTCTGTGTGTGTATGTATCTCACTCTCTCTCTCTCTCTACATACACACTCTCTCTCTACAAACACACACACACTCTCTCTGTGTATGTATTAACTCTCTCTCTCTCTCTCTCTCCCTCTCTCTCTACACACACATACACACACACACTCTCTCTCTCTCTCTCTGTGTGTGTGTATGTATCTCACTCTCTCTCTCTCTCTACATACACACTCTCTCTCTACAAACACACACACACTCTCTCTGTGTATGTATTAACTCTCTCTCTCTCTCTCTCTCCCTCTCTCTCTACACACACATACACACACACACTCTCTCTCTCTCTCTCTCTGTGTGTGTATGTATCTCACTCTCTCTCTCTCTCTACATACACACTCTCTCTCTACAAACACACACACACTCTCTCTGTGTATGTATTAACTCTCTCTCTCTCTCTCTCTCCCTCTCTCTCTACACACACATACACACACACACTCTCTCTCTCTCTCTCTCTGTGTGTGTATGTATCTCACTCTCTCTCTCTCTCTACATACACACTCTCTCTCTACAAACACACACACACTCTCTCTGTGTATGTATTAACTCTCTCTCTCTCTCTCTCTCCCTCTCTCTCTACACACACATACACACACACACTCTCTCTCTCTCTCTCTCTGTGTGTGTATGTATCTCACTCTCTCTCTCTCTCTACATACACACTCTCTCTCTACAAACACACACACACTCTCTCTGTGTATGTATTAACTCTCTCTCTCTCTCTCTCTCCCTCTCTCTCTACACACACATACACACACACACTCTCTCTCTCTCTCTCTCTGTGTGTGTATGTATCTCACTCTCTCTCTCTCTCTACATACACACTCTCTCTCTACAAACACACACACACTCTCTCTGTGTATGTATTAACTCTCTCTCTCTCTCTCTCTCCCTCTCTCTCTACACACACATACACACACACACTCTCTCTCTCTCTCTCTCTGTGTGTGTATGTATCTCACTCTCTCTCTCTCTCTACATACACACTCTCTCTCTACAAACACACACACACTCTCTCTGTGTATGTATTAACTCTCTCTCTCTCTCTCTCTCCCTCTCTCTCTACACACACATACACACACACACTCTCTCTCTCTCTCTCTCTGTGTGTGTATGTATCTCACTCTCTCTCTCTCTCTACATACACACTCTCTCTCTACAAACACACACACACTCTCTCTGTGTATGTATTAACTCTCTCTCTCTCTCTCTCTCCCTCTCTCTCTACACACACATACACACACACACTCTCTCTCTCTCTCTCTCTGTGTGTGTATGTATCTCACTCTCTCTCTCTCTCTACATACACACTCTCTCTCTACAAACACACACACACTCTCTCTGTGTATGTATTAACTCTCTCTCTCTCTCTCTTGAGAGTCTTGTTTCCAAAACAGAAGAAACCTTGTGCCATATGAAAAAATACTTTCTTTTAAATGGTCTAATGTTAAACTCCAAGAAGACACAATGTATTTTTATTGGTAGTAGACAATTGGTGTCCCGTATACCCCCAGACACCTTTATTAATTGTGATGGCCAACACATTTCCCCTAATACACACGTAAAAAATCTAGGTGTTTATTTCGATAGGTATATGCTTTTTGATGTACATATCAGGGAAATGAGCAAGAAAATAATGGGTCTTTTAATGTTTATAGGGAGAATAAGTGACAATTTTAACAAACCAACTCGTATCATTATTGTACAAACTCTCGTTCTTAGCTTAATGAATTATTGTATATCAATATGGGGCTCTACTAATGTAACGCTTATTCAAAGGGTACAAAAATTACAAAATTTTGCAGCCAAAGTAGCCATAGGGAAAGCTAAGAAGTATGACCATGTCACTCCAATTATAAAAGAACTACAGTGGATGACAGTCAAAGACAAATTTCATTTTGACAAATGCATAATTGTATATAAGGTTTTAAATGGGTTATATCCGGAATGGTTTTTAAGGTTTTCCACTGTCAGAGAACATAGAGGAGGTAGAACAAGACAATTAGATGATTTATATGTGCCACGAACGAGAATAGACTCTGGCACCAGGGCCACTACTGTTACTGGACCCATTTTATGGAATGCTTTGCCTCATCTTATCACCAACTCTGGCACCCTATATAGTTTTAAGTCTAGACTCAAAAATAGACTTGTCAACTCAGTGTAATTTTATGTGTTTTCATTTTATTTTTACTTTAACTCTTTTATATAAAAGTTCTTTTTAATGACATTATTTTACATATTTGTTTTATCTGACTACTTTATGCAATTTTTACTTTTTAGACTTTCATAATTTTATTTGAATATTTTATGCAATTTTTATCTTTTAGTCTTTTATCATTTTATTTGACCATTTTACGAAATTTTTATTCTTTAGAACATTTATCAATTTTTGACCATTTTATGCAATTTTAACTTATTAGACTTTCATAATTTTACATGATTATTTTATGCATTTTCTTTTTCTTATCATAGTAATTATTTTTAGTGTTAGCTTTATTATTTATTATATATTTTTTGGATAACTCTTTTATTCATCTTTGGTTTTTGTTTATTTTATTATTTGTATTTTTACGTGTTATCACCCTGATTTTGTGATGTGACCATGACTCACCCAGTCTGTGCTTATATATATATAACTCTATAACTGTATGAAGAATAACCACCATCGGTGGAAATAAACTTTATTATTATTATTATTATTACTCTCTCCCTCTCTCTCTACACACACATACACACACACACTCTCTCTCTCTCTCTCTCTGTGTGTGTATGTATCTCACTCTCTCTCTCTCTCTACATACACACTCTCTCTCTACAAACACACACACACTCTCTCTGTGTATGTATTAACTCTCTCTCTCTCTCTCTCTCCCTCTCTCTCTACACACACATACACACACACACTCTCTCTCTCTCTCTCTCTGTGTGTGTATGTATCTCACTCTCTCTCTCTCTCTACATACACACTCTCTCTCTACAAACACACACACACTCTCTCTGTGTATGTATTAACTCTCTCTCTCTCTCTCTCTCCCTCTCTCTCTACACACACATACACACACACACTCTCTCTCTCTCTCTCTCTGTGTGTGTATGTATCTCACTCTCTCTCTCTCTCTACATACACACTCTCTCTCTACAAACACACACACACTCTCTCTGTGTATGTATTAACTCTCTCTCTCTCTCTCTCTCCCTCTCTCTCTACACACACATACACACACACACTCTCTCTCTCTCTCTCTCTGTGTGTGTATGTATCTCACTCTCTCTCTCTCTCTACATACACACTCTCTCTCTACAAACACACACACACTCTCTCTGTGTATGTATTAACTCTCTCTCTCTCTCTCTCTCCCTCTCTCTCTACACACACATACACACACACACTCTCTCTCTCTCTCTCTCTGTGTGTGTATGTATCTCACTCTCTCTCTCTCTCTACATACACACTCTCTCTCTACAAACACACACACACTCTCTCTGTGTATGTATTAACTCTCTCTCTCTCTCTCTCTCCCTCTCTCTCTACACACACATACACACACACACTCTCTCTCTCTCTCTCTCTGTGTGTGTATGTATCTCACTCTCTCTCTCTCTCTACATACACACTCTCTCTCTACAAACACACACACACTCTCTCTGTGTATGTATTAACTCTCTCTCTCTCTCCCTCTCTCTCTACACACACATACACACACACACTCTCTCTCTCTCTCTCTCTGTGTGTGTATGTATCTCACTCTCTCTCTCTCTCTACATACACACTCTCTCTCTACAAACACACACACACTCTCTCTGTGTATGTATTAACTCTCTCTCTCTCTCTCTCTCCCTCTCTCTCTACACACACATACACACACACACTCTCTCTCTCTCTCTCTCTGTGTGTGTATGTATCTCACTCTCTCTCTCTCTCTACATACACACTCTCTCTCTACAAACACACACACACTCTCTCTGTGTATGTATTAACTCTCTCTCTCTCTCTCTCTCCCTCTCTCTCTACACACACATACACACACACACTCTCTCTCTCTCTCTCTCTGTGTGTGTATGTATCTCACTCTCTCTCTCTCTCTACATACACACTCTCTCTCTACAAACACACACACACTCTCTCTGTGTATGTATTAACTCTCTCTCTCTCTCTCTCTCCCTCTCTCTCTACACACACATACACACACACACTCTCTCTCTCTCTCTCTCTGTGTGTGTATGTATCTCACTCTCTCTCTCTCTCTACATACACACTCTCTCTCTACAAACACACACACACTCTCTCTGTGTATGTATTAACTCTCTCTCTCTCTCTCTCTCCCTCTCTCTCTACACACACATACACACACACACTCTCTCTCTCTCTCTCTCTGTGTGTGTATGTATCTCACTCTCTCTCTCTCTCTACATACACACTCTCTCTCTACAAACACACACACACTCTCTCTGTGTATGTATTAACTCTCTCTCTCTCTCTCTCTCCCTCTCTCTCTACACACACATACACACACACACTCTCTCTCTCTCTCTCTCTGTGTGTGTATGTATCTCACTCTCTCTCTCTCTCTACATACACACTCTCTCTCTACAAACACACACACACTCTCTCTGTGTATGTATTAACTCTCTCTCTCTCTCTCTCTCCCTCTCTCTCTACACACACATACACACACACACTCTCTCTCTCTCTCTCTCTGTGTGTGTATGTATCTCACTCTCTCTCTCTCTCTACATACACACTCTCTCTCTACAAACACACACACACTCTCTCTGTGTATGTATTAACTCTCTCTCTCTCTCTCTCTCCCTCTCTCTCTACACACACATACACACACACACTCTCTCTCTCTCTCTCTCTGTGTGTGTATGTATCTCACTCTCTCTCTCTCTCTACATACACACTCTCTCTCTACAAACACACACACACTCTCTCTGTGTATGTATTAACTCTCTCTCTCTCTCTCTCTCCCTCTCTCTCTACACACACATACACACACACACTCTCTCTCTCTCTCTCTCTGTGTGTGTATGTATCTCACTCTCTCTCTCTCTCTACATACACACTCTCTCTCTACAAACACACACACACTCTCTCTGTGTATGTATTAACTCTCTCTCGACAACCACCTTGCCGTCGGTGAGAGAGCTTGTGTGATCTGTTTGAATTTTGCTAGCTATGCTGGGGGACATTTAGTCCAGTTGGGTTACCCGTGCCAGAAAGGTAGCGTTATTAGGATCCTGACTAAGAGTTGTCAAATCTTCATGTTAATATTAAGTTTCACAACTGCTCTTCAACTGTCCTAAAAAAAAAACAAAAAAAAAAAAAAAAAAAAAAAAAAAAAAACCTTCATCACTTTCGATATAAGTTTTTATTGTTAAGGACCTCACCAGCTACCTTATGCCGTGTGAGAAGGGAGGCTTTGGAACCTCCTAAAACAACGCCTTTTAACGCTCACAGGTTTCGAAAGGGCTGAGATTGAAGGGATCTCAGGCGTGTGGGGTACGAGTAATGGAGATGCCTCAGGACCCCCGTAGGTATTCTCTTAGATTAATAAGCCTGACCAGCTCCCTGTGACCGTTCTTAGGTGCCTAAAGGCTCGACTGCTCTTTGGTGAGAGAGCTTTCGTGCCTCGCTGGCTGCCAGGCCAGTAAAAGATCTCGGATTAAGTCGTGGACATTTAGTTTTACTATTTGCTTTAAGTTTGGCCGCGGATGGAGGATTAGTAGGGATTAGTAGGACGACGGTTACACTTCAAGCACCCCTGTCGAAAAATCAGAGTCCCATTTACTTAGGACTCTTGTGCTGCTCAGTTGGGAGCTGCGGCACGATTGGGGCCGTCCGACCCAGGGGAGACCTTAGGGTTGGTGTGCTTGGCTCATAAGGTTTCTGTTGGCCGAACGACCGAAAACCTTCTGGAAGTAGGCGGATGAGACTTATGCGAGACCAAATCACACTACCCTTTCTTTTATATTATTGGTCTGAAATTGAATTAGAGCGAGATGACTGGTCCATCAGCAAGAAAATTTACATGTACTACATGCAAGGTGTACCGCTGGTGTGAGGACTTCAGCGGGAGGAGTGCGAGCGACCTAGACTCCTCGAGTGTCTGCGACTTTTGCAAACTCGAGGAGAGGTTGATGAAGCACATCTCACTGCTCACGAAGGAGAACAACTCCCTAAAGGAGGAAGTTCTCCGAATGGACTCGCAGAGGTGTGACTGCCATGTGAGAGACAAGGCAGTCCAAGGAGCTTCTTCACCGGAGAGCTCCACCACGGCGGTAAAGAAGAAGAAGAAGAAGAACAAGAAAAAGAACAACAAGAAGAAGAACAACAAGAAGAAGAACAGCAACAATGAAGAGGGAGAAGAGACTGCAGAAGGAAAAGAGACTGCAGAAAAGTGTGATGGAAAAGAGGAGGGGAATATGGAGAAGGAAGAAAAACCCAAGAAGACAATTGAGGAGGGATTAGAGAAAAGTGAGGAATCAAATAAGAAGGAAAAGAAAATGAAGAAGGAAAAGAAGACGAAGAAGAAGCAACCTGGAGGAAGTGACGAGCCTGGCAGGAATTCAAAACACTCTCGGGTTCCTCACAAGGCATCTCGTGCTCCTACCAAGGAGAGGCCTGTGGATATACACATTGTAGGTGATTCCCAGGCACGAGGGCTGGAACCCCTAATGGCAGATCGCCTTCACACTTCTGTGAAGGTGAATTGTTTGCCAGGTTGTGGCAATGCTGACCTCCGAAAGGAAGCTGAGAGGATCCAAACGTCCAGATCTGCTGTCATTGCACTCATGGTGAGTGGTAATGACATCTACCTGAGAAATGGTAGAGTAGGCATGACCGAAGGAGTCCTCTCGGATGTGCTCGGTGCAGTAGACGACTGTGGGTCAAAAACCCGCAGAAGGGTAGTTGTTGGCATGCTCCCAAGGAGAGGCCCTTTAGGGACTGCTCTGTCAAAGAACATTGCAGTAAATCAGCGCCTGGCTGATTTGTGTACTGCCGAGGGGGTGTTCTTTGTGGACCCCTACACCTCACTCTTTGGTAGAGACGACCTCTACCAGAGGGATGGCACACATCTCTCACTAAAGGGGAAAGAAGTGCTTTCCAAATTAATGGAAGACGCCGTCCGACGATGTCTCAGGAGCACTCGACCGAGCGTGGAGGAGAGCCCTCGTCGCTATGCTAGAGTGACCCCAGAGAAGACATTCGCTGAGATCCTGAAGAAGGATATCCCCAGCACTACCAAGACAATGACCAATCCGGGAAACGGAAGAGTATAGGGAGCCCTGCAGTTGGGGGTTCCCTGAAGGTTCTATTGTTCAACGCCAGGTCCATCCGAAACAAGTTTTTGGAACTGCGGGCCCTCGTTGCGACAGAGGAACCCGAGATGGTGGCCATAACGGAGTCATGGTTGAGAACCTCAGACAGAGATCTTGAAGGGGAATTCGTGATTCCAGGCTACCAACTCTTCCACAAAGATAGAGAGGACAGAGGGGGTGGTGGTGTGCTGTTGTATGTAAAGAACTCCATCAAATCGATGACCTGCAACATCACATCGAACCACGAGCTCCTTGGAGTTGACCTAGAAATAGGCACTGCAAAATACAGAACCCTTCTGCTTTATAGACCCCCTGGACAACTCAATGAGATGGACAGGGACCTATACCAGTTGCTGGGTGAACTAGTGGACGGCAGGGTGTGCATCCTTATGGGGGACTTCAACACACATGTTGACTGGGAAACCAGAGAGCCCTCTGCCGAGAACACACCACTCTTGGAGTTTGTAAATGATGAATTCCTCACTCAATGGGTAAGGGAGCCAACAAGAGGTGCTAACATACTCGACTTGGTCCTCACCTCAGAGGATGACATCATTCAAGACCTCTCTGTAAACGAAGAAATAGGTGGAAGCGACCACAAGCTTATAAGATTTTCAGTTAAAGTCCCTAATATGGAGTCCGTGACCCCGGTGCATAGAAAATTAGACATGGGGAGAGCGGACTTTGCAGGTCTTCGTGAAAGCGTTGCTGAAATGGAACTAGAAGAGGGAGAGAGTGCTGATGATCTGTGGAGGTCATTCTTGTCTTCCTTCATGGAACTTCAGTCGCGCTTTATTCCTCTGAAGGGAACAGGTCAGAAGTTCATTCAACCTAAGTGGTTTAATCGGGAAATCCGTAACCTACTAAGGGAGAGGAGAACTGCGTATCGTCGAGCGAAGGCATCTGGGGACTTTGACGGTCATAGAAGACTGAATCGAAACGTGAAGTCCAAAATAAGGGCGGCTAAGCGTGCTGAGGAGATCCGTGTGGCTAGACTCTGCAAAGAGAACCCCAAGGAGTTTTTCAGTTATGTGAATGGCCGTAAACCAATCCGACGCAGGATCGGTCCCTTGGTGAATGAGGATGGAGCATTGATGCACTCTGATGCAGAAAATGCTAACCTCTTAAATGAGTATTTCTCTTCAGTGTTCTCTGAGGAGAGTGGTCCCATTCCCGAACCTTTGGACTCCTTCAGTGAGAAGTTGGAGTCAATGGTCTTCACCCAAGAAGAAATCGAGAGAAAAATAATCGAATTAAAAGCAAACAAGTCCCCCGGTCCGGATGGGTTCTTACCTAGAGTGTTGAAAGAAGTGCATGGTGAAGTATCACGGCACCTGTGCATGGTCTTCAACAGGGTAATCCAGACTGGATGCGTTCCTAGAGACTGGCGTGAGGCAGAGGTGACTCCTATCTTCAAGAAGGGAGATGCTAGCCAACCGTCAAACTACAGACCCATCAGTTTAACCTCGATAGTCTGTAAACTCATGGAGAGCATCATGGTGGACAAAATAACAGCACACTTAGAATCAAATTTGCTACTGAGGGGTTCCCAGCATGGGTTCCGGCAGCACCGGTCATGCCTCACAAATCTGGTGGAATTCTTCCATTTTGTGTTCAGTGAGCATGATCGGGATAAAGCGGTCGATGTTGTCTACTTAGACTTTCAGAAAGCCTTTGATAAGGTACCCCACCGCCGCCTCCTTCGGAAAGTGCGTGCACTGGGCATAGACGGAAATGTGGCAAATTGGATAGAGAAATGGCTAAGTGACAGACGGCAGCGGGTGGTAGTGAATGGACAGGCTTCAGAGTGGGTGCCCGTTACTAGCGGTGTTCCCCAAGGTTCTGTTCTGGGACCACTACTGTTTATCATCTATGTTAATGACGTGGATGGTGACATGGTTGCCAAGATTTCCAAATTCGCCGATGATACTAAGCTTGGTATGAATGTCGCGAAAGAAGGAAATACTACCCGCTTACAAGAAGATCTTAGGAAGATCGGGGAGTGGTCTGACACGTGGCAAATGCCATTTAACGTGAACAAATGCAAAGTTATGCATATAGGCCACAGAAACCCCCGAACAGAGTATAACCTTAAGGGCAATGCTCTCGTAAGCACTGATACTGAGAAAGACTTGGGTGTAACTATCACCAGTGACCTCAAGTTCTCAAAGCAGTGTATTGAGGCTGAGAAGAAAGCCCAAAGGATGTTAGGGTACATAAAGCGACAGTTTGGATACC
>JAWQEG010003130.1:25000-36074 GCA_033782935.1 Petrolisthes cinctipes
ATATAAAAAAAATATAATAAAAAAAATAAGAACAAATAATAATAATAATAATAATAAAAATAATAATAATAATAAAAATAATAATAATAATAATAAAAATAATAATAATAATAATAATAATAATAAAAAAAAAAAAAAATAATAATAATAATAATAATAAAATTAATAATAATAATAATAATAAATAAAAAAAATAAAATAAAAATAATAATAATAATAATAATAATAATAATAATAAATTGCTTACTGGCTGGGAGAGTCGGAGAGAGAGGAGGGGGGAGTGAGAGGGGTGAGAGGGGGGGGAGGGAGAGTTGTTGTTGTTGTTTGTTCTTGTTGTTGTTGTTGTTGTTGTTGTTGATCTATAGGGGGGCAGATAATGTGGCTCCTCCTGTGTCAAAAAAAAAATAGCCGTAAAAAAAAATAGTTTAAAAAAATAGCCTAAAAAAAATAGCCGAAAAAAATAGTTAAAATAATAGCAAAAAAAAAAAAGTAAAAAAAAATAGCCTTAAAAAATAGGCTAAAATAAATAATAGTAAAATAATAGCTGTAAATATAGCCCTTAAAAAATAGTTTAAAAAATAATAGCCGTAAAAAATAGCCATAAAAAATGGCATATAAAAATAGTTCTAAAAAATAGCCTAAAAATATCCCTAAAAAATAGCAGTAAAAAATAGCCCCAAAAAATAGCCATAAAAATAGTTAAAAATAGCCTTAAAAATTGGTCTAAAATAAATAGTTCTAAAAAAATAATAGCCCCTAAAAAATAGCCTAAAAATATATATATATTAGCCCCAAAAATAGCTTAAATAATATAAAAGCCAAATATATAATAGCTTAAAATTAATAGCCCTAAAAAATAATAGCCTTCACATTAAAATAAAAATAAAATAGAAATAGAAAAAAGTACTAAAAAATAAACCTAAAAAAATAGCCCTAAAAATAATAGCCTTAAAAAATAGCCCCCCAATACAATAGCCTAAAAAATAATAGCCCTAATTTGAACTTTAAATTGACCAAAAATAATAGCCCTAATAATAGCTGTCTAAAAAATAGCCCTAAAAATAATAGCTTGATAAAAAATAGCCAGAAAAAATAATAGCCTAAAAAATAGCCCGAAAAATAATAGCCTAAAAAATAATAGCCCTCAAACTAGCCTAATTTGTACTTAAAAATAGTGCAAAAATAATATCCCTAAAAATAGCAGAAAGAATAGCCAAAAAAATATAATAGCCAAAAAAATAGCATTAAAAAATAATAGCAATTTTTTTTTAAATAGCCCAATTTAAACTAGAAATAGCCAAATTGTACTAAAAAAATTAATAGCCAAATTGTATTAAATAATAGCCCAACCTAACTTAATATTTTTATACAATATATTTATTATTATTATTATTATTTTATTTTTATTATTATTATTATTATTTATACAATATATTTTTTATTATTATTATTATTATTATTTATTTATTTAATTATTTAATGATGTGTGTGTGTGTGTGTGTGTGTTTAAAAACAAATTATTTGATAGATAATAATAATAATAATAATAATAATCCAAATAAAAATAATAATAATAATATAAATAATATTAATAATATAAATAATAATAATAATAATAATAATAATCTATATAATAATAATAGTAGTAATAATAATAATAATAATAATAAAAATAATAGTAAAAATAATAATAATAATAATAATAATAATAATAATAATAATAATAATAATCCAAATAAAAATAATAATAATTTTAATAATAATAATTTTAATAATAATATAAATAATAATAATAAAAATAACAATAATAATAATAATAATAATAATAGAGAACTAAAATTAAAATATATAGGAAATAAATACTACAAAATATATTCATGCAAATATATTCAAAAAATTTATATAACAGAAAAAATAACAAAATTATTATTATTATTATTATTATTTAAAAATATATTATTATTATTATTATTTAAAAATATATTATTATTATTATTATTATTTAAAAATATATTATTATTAATTATTTTATTATTATTTAAAATTATATTATTATTATTATTTTTATTTTTATTATTATTTAAATTAATATTATTATTATTATTTATCAAAAATTTTAACAATATATTTATTTTAAAAATTATATAAATTAATCTATATACAAAATCATAATTATTATTATTATTATTATTATTATTATTATTACTACTATTATTATTATTACTACTATTATTATTATTATTATTTTTATTATTATTATTATTATTATTACTAGTATTACTTTTATTATTATTATTATTAATGTAAATTAGTAAATTAGTAAATATATTATTAATAAATCATAATATAAATTATTACAATATAAATTCTACAATCTAATTATATTTATATATTCTTAATAATTAATATATATATATATATATTTTGGCACATATAATAATAATAATAATAATAATAATAATAATAATAATAATAATAATAATAATAATAATAATAATAATAATAATAATAATAATAACAATAATAATAATAATAATAATAACAATAATAATAACAATAATAATAATAATAATAACAATAATAATAATAATAATAATAATAATAATAATAATAATAATAATAATAATAACAACAATAATAATAATAATAATAAGAATAAAAATAATAATAATAATAATAATAACAACAATAATAATAAAAATAATAATAATAAAAATAATAATAATAATAATAAAAATAATAATAATAATAATAATAATAATAATAATAATAATAAAAATAACAATAATAATAAAAATAATAATAATAATAATAATAATAATAATAATAATAATATTTAAGCACCTCAATATTTGGCACAGAGAATAACTTACACACACACACGCACACAGATGTACACATGTGCGTTATGTGTGTGTGTGTGTGTACATGCGAATACATACATGTGTGCGAATTTATAAGTGTACAGTCGGCAAAGAAAGTTTTGGAAAAGTAAGCTAATTAGGTTGGTAACACTGTAAAATGTATAAGAATTGGCAATAGTGTTAAAAGTGTGTAATTAACAGTGTGTAATTAACAGTGTGTAATTAAAAGTGTGTAATTGGCAACACTGCTTCGCTCCCCAGTGCAAATAGGCTTGGCAACACTGCGTACCACGAACTTTTTTTGCAGACTGTACATGCGAATACATACATACATACATACATACATGTGTGCGAATATCTATGTGCACATGCAAATGCAAATACATATGTGTGTGCAAATCTGAATACATACATGCAAATATATACATACATACATGCATGGAAATACATACATACATACAAATCTATGTATACATGCATACATATACATATATACATGCAAATACATACATACATACATGCAAATATATACATACATACATACATGCAGATATATACATACATACATACATACATGCATGCAAATATATACATACATACATGCATGGAAATATATGTATACATGCTAATACATACATACATATACATGCATACATGCATACATACATATCTATAAAATATATAATAATTTTAATCAATTTAAATAATTATAAATACTAATTAATTTTAATCATATTAAATTTTTTTGAGAAATATATAATTATTAATTATTGTAAATACTACTAATAATAATTTATTAATATTTATTAAAAAATTACATTACTGTATTATGAATTTCTATAATAATAATAATAATAATAATAATAACAACAACAATAATATATTTTGGCACATGTTCTTCTACTATTATTATTATCATTATTACTATTTTTACTACTACTATTATTACCAATACTATTTTTATTTTCACTATTACAACTATTACTAGTACTAATATAGTCTATTTCATCTCATCTGAAAACGAGGATCTGTAAAATGTCAACATTGCATTGGCAGCTGGTGATTGGCTGAACAAACATTGTCCTTAACCCTTGACTCATTGATATAAACATTTAAATTAACCCTTCATTAACTTCATTGTATGATCCGGAGATGCAAAGATAATTCTCATTTGTTATTTCATATATGCAAATTATGTCCATCTGTTGTATGAATTTTTGCACATTGGTAGTAATGTACAGTCGGCAAAAAAAGTTTGGTTACCACCCCTACGTTAATTTTAACATGGGTAAGCCTGGTAGGGTTGGTACTCCACTGACATGCAGGTGTTGGTACTCGTGTCATCCGGCACATGTTGGATGGTAATGGTCATTGCCGCGGCAGTGTCAACTTTTTTATATCAAAAGTTTAGCTGATTTTAAATTAAATTTTGAGTGTTGAAGAACTGTTACTATTTAACTATTCATTATTAAACATAAGGAAATGTGTTGGAATATTTTACAACAAGAATAACTGTGAAATACCCAGAAAAAGCAGCACTGTGTGAAAGAACATCATTCCTACTTGGCTGTCCATTTGACACCGAGGGGTCCGGGAGGGTGACGGAGGTATATATGACACTCGCGCCCATGGAGGTAGTATACACTTACACTTAAGAACACTTAAGAACATATCGCAGACCAGTCGAGTCGACTCTATGCTGCGCTCGTCAGTTTTTACAATTGTTGACTCAGGGTTGACTGCGGCAGCGGCTCTGCGGGGTCGAACTCAAACCGCTGGCGCTCCCAGAAACTGTCTAGGCGATTTTTAAACGTATTTAACGTAGTAGCTTCAATGACCTCCGCTGGAAGTTGGTTCCATATACTTGTTGTCCAGAAGTAGAAGCTGTTACTTTGTACTCCATATACACCATCCTCTGGGCGGTGCTGGTACACCTGTCTACGGTGACGTCAACTCGGCCTATCCCATGGTGTAAATGAAGGTGGAAGTAGCTGTTCTTCATAGGTGTTGAAATACTTCCATGTCTCAATCATATCTCCCCTATGTCGCCTATACTTCAATGTTGGAAGATTTAAGAGTTTCAGTCTTTCTGGATAGTCGAGATGCTGAAGCCCATCCACTTGTTTTGTAGCTCCAATTTGAACTTGTTCAATCATGTCTTGCATCCTTTTATATCTAGGTGACCACACAGCTTGCACGTATTCCAGATGACTCCTAACGAGGGCTGAGTATAGCAGGGGTTTAAAGATATCAGGGCTCAAGTAGGAGAACACACGTCTAATGAGGCCCATCATGGAGTTAGCAATCTTGATTTTGTTGAGTATGTGTTGTTCAAATTTCAAGGGTGAGTCTATAGTCACGCCCAGATCATTCTCCACGTCAACGTGTTCCAACACTTCTCCACAGATATGGTACTGGTGAGCATACACAGTATTTTCAAGGGCTCCCAATGAAATAACCTTGCATTTAGACGGGTTAAACTTTAAGAGCCATTTATCCGACCACAGTTGCATCCTGTTTAGGTCATCTTGAAGTTGGAGAGCATCTTCATATTTGGTTATATGCCGGAGAACTCTGGTGTCGTCAGCAAACATATATATATACGGCCCGAATGCAAGGAATCAGGTAAGTCATTAATATATATATAGTGAAAAGTGTGGGACCCAACACACTACCCTGAGGGATACCGCTTAATACCCTAGATTTTGTAGACTTCTCTCCATTTACACTAACCGACTGGAACCTTCCAATCAGGAATCTTCCAATCCATGTCAGGATCTTTCCATGTACTCCATAACCCTCTAGTTTACATAGCATGTGACGGTTCGGAACAGTATCAAACGCTTTGGTGTAGTCCAGGTAAATGACGTCAACTATACCGCCCCTGGTCACTATCTCAGCACAGTAATCAATGTAATACAACAGCTGCAGGACAGTAGAACGACCGTGTGTAAAACCGTATTGTCTTGTAGATAACACACCATTAATAGAGAGATGATTGATTAGTACTTCACATATGTAAGATTCAAGTAGCTTGCAGACGATTATTGTTAGACTTATTGGTCGATAGTTAATAGCTAGCTTCTTAGATCCCTTCTTGAAAATAGGTGTAACTGTGGCTTCCTTCCAGTCAAACGGTAATTCGCCCAGTTCAACGCTTTTACGAAATAAGATAGTAATCGGACCAGCAATGCTAACACAGAGTTCCTTCAGTATCCTTGGGTGCATCATCGTCCGGGCCACAGCTTTTGCTTATGTCCAGGTTCCTTAACTTTTCCTCGACACTTGCTACCGGGATGAAAATTTCACTGACAATGTCCAGTATATGACTTGGTGGTTCGGGCGTGGGTCCAAACGGCTCTTTCGTATGAACAGACACAAACTGCTTTTGAAGAATCTCTGCCTTATCCTTCTCGTCATGACAAAGTGAATGGGGATTTTCTGGATTAGCCAGTAAGGGTACCACACATCATTTAGTTTTAAGCTTCTGGTTTGCAAATTTCCAAAAAGCCTTTGGTTGACTCTTGACTTGTTCAGCAATTCCCTTTTCATAGTTACGTTTAGCCTTATGACATCGATTCCTCAGTTTGACATATTTAAGTCTAAAAGTTTCAGAATTATCATATTGTCGGTGTGCCACCCAGACACGGTGGGCTTTATTTTTATCCTTAATTAATTTTCTTAAGTCGAGTGATATGGGGAACTCAAACTTCCACTTGGGTTTGTTACTTATTATAATCTTAGGGACGAATTCTTCTCTCAAATCCAGGACTTTTTGTTTGATCATCTTCCATGTTTCTTGTGTATTCAAGGTTAGGTTAGGTTTCAGCTGTAACTCCAAAATCATGTAGCCATTTCGATCCCTCGAGAGATGTTCTCATTCCATCATAATCACCAGTGTTATAATTAAACAATGTTTTTTCATTATTTGGAATGTTTACATAGCAATGATAGTCAAATACCAACACAGAGTGGTCACTAGATCCAATAGGTGCTTGATACTGAATATCTGATATCATATGTTGTTCATTAGTAAAGATTAAGTCCAAAAGTGATGGCTTATCAGTTCCTTGGGATCTAGTCAGTTGATCAACATGTTGATGGAAGAAACAATCCTGGATAGTCTCGAGGAATGAATTCATGGAAGTTTTCAGACTTGTTTGTTGTATGTAATTCCCAGTCAACTTGAGGAGTATTGAAGTCCCCCATAAGGCATATATGTGAGTACAGGTTGCCACTAACACTATGTAGCAGCTCATACATTTCTTGATTGTTCACATCTGATGATTTGGGGCTCCTATATATACAGCCAAGTAGCAGCTTGTCACCTCCACGTAATCGCACTTCAAGTAGGAAGATGAAGGAAGATGAAACTGCAAACTGTGAAGCAGATTTGTTCAAGTTGTTATGTACATAGATAATTATTCCTCTGTTGCCAAATTGCAGGAATATGTTGTAAAATTATCAAAATTAAAATCTTCTTTCAAACGCTCCTTAAATAATTTGGGTTTAACCTCTGTTATAGCAATAATGTGTGGTTGGATCTTAGGAATCCTGGCCTTTAGTTCCAGTAATTTGTTCGAAGTAAGAACATCAGCATTAGTATAAACAATAGTCAAAGAGTGTAGGTCAGATTTGGTATTTATTGTATTACTAGTATAATTCCTATTAGTGTCAATATGGGGGGTAGTCATTGCCTTGCTTTTGTTTCCACGTTTAAATCTATAACTTGTCTTGACAAAATTATTTCACGTTTGTATTTACATGTGAGTATATCAATCATGTCTTGCACAATTGCACTCATAACTTCAATTCCTTCAACGTCATCATGCCGAGAAATAATATTTGAAGCAACTCTTACTGTACAAAAAGTTTTAAACAAACAAACTATATGAAAATATTGTTTTAGAAAACTCTTAAATCTTAAATTAAAGATTATTTTATACATCCTTACATCCCCCATACTTATAAAATTATCACATTTCCTACATTTGGCTTTACCTGTAGTTGCATATTCAATTCCAAAATTCTTCGGATTTGCAGATACGGGTATATCTATTGGTGATTTGGATTGGGGGGTACCAAAATCACTTTCTCATATTCCCCTGACTGTCCATCTGGTTTTCACATCGACTGGTAATTTGGCATTCAAGTTTTATGCCTCTTCCACAAGCGATATCCGATCCTTCCGCTGTTCCTGTGTCATATCAAGGTCAATGTTAATGAGAGGCTTGCCAGCAGTGATGTCCTCCGGCCCTCTATGCTCCTGCTGGTACTTCCTCCAAGCACCAAGCCTGACAAATAGATTACGTTTTTTCTCCTCACTCACTAATTTGTTTAGGACTGGTCTATGTTTGTTGTTGTCAGTAACTGTGTGACCCAGTCTGTCTTCTGCAGTCCAGAACGTCCTGCTCTTGAATAGGGGCCCCACAGATATTAACAATTTGCATGAAGGTAGATATATCCTATTTCCTTGTCTCCTCAGGTGTCAACTCGGCTGTCTCCTACAAATTGTGTGTAATTAGATTATTTCTCCTCTTTCCTTAAGTGAAACACCTGTTGACGTATCACCTGTCTTGTTTCATGTAAGTCAGGCCTCGGCTTAACTTGTACCTGATCCAAAGCTTCATTCATCAACTTTGGATTTCACCATCATATTCAAATCCTTATTACCATCAATAGCTTCCTTAACAGCATTACTAAAAGTTTGTTTAATGTCTTGGGAATTGCTCAGGTTTTCCTCCATAAGTTGTTGTGTTACTGCCAAAAATTTGATCCTTAAAAGTGTCCTCTACCTTCCACATTTTATCAATTTTCTCATTTTTATCAGCCAACATAACCTCCATTGATCCTACCCTAGCTTCAATGTCTTTCATGGCTCCTATTTCCTGAGTAATACATTCTGTCACAGTTTTTATCTCTTCCTGTAGGACATTTTGCTTAGTTTCGAACTCTAGCTGATCAGCAACAATTATTTTCGTGTGCTTGTATACTTTAACACAGTCTCTCTGGCAGCAGTAGCTACAATGCCAAATGAGTTGTTTACCAGCTTCATCATACACTATAAAGTTGTAAACACTCTCAGGAATACTCTGATATTTAATGTGATACCACTTATCATATATCTCACGCTTTATCATACACTATAAAGTTGTAAACACACTCTCGGAAATACTCTCACATTTAATATGATACCACTTATCATATATCTCAAGCTTTATCATACACTATAAAGTTGTAAACACACTCTCGGAAATACTCTCACATTTAATATGATACCACTTATCATATATCTCACAGCTAAGTACCTTGTTATTAGTTCCAACCACAACACTACATGTACAGTTGAGCAAGTAGAAAGTGCAAGAAAAATTTGTCTGTATATTTCAACATAAGGTAGTTGTTTGTAGTATAATCCCTCGTATACTTATCAATGAATAACTGAGAATTCAAAGCCAATGTAAGGTGGAACGTGATTGGCTGAACTTTGAGTGGTAGTGAAGATGTGGCCAAATACATTGAGGAACGTGATTGGCTGAACTTTGAGTGGTAGTGAAGATGTGGCCAAATACATTGAGGAACGTGATTGGCTGAACTTTGAGTGGTAGTGAAGATGTGGCCAAATACATTGAGGAACGTGATTGGCTGAACTTTGAGTGGTAGTGAAGATGTGGCCAAATACATTGAGGAACGTGATTGGCTGAACTTTGAGTGGTAGTGAAGATGTGGCCAAATACATTGAGGAACGTGATTGGCTGAACTTTGAGTGGTAGTGAAGATGTGGACAAATACATTGAGGAACGTGATTGGCTGAACTTTGAGTGGTAGTGAAGATGTGGCCAAATACATTGAGGAACGTGATTGGCTGAACTTTGAGTGGTAGTGAAGATGTGGCTATATACATTGAGGAACGTGATTGGCTGAACTTTGAGTGGTAGTGAAGATGTGGCCAAATACATTGAGGAACGTGATTGGCTGAACTTTGAGTGGTAGTGAAGATGTGGCTATATACATTGAGGAACGTGATTGGCTGAACTTTGAGTGGTAGTGAAGATGTGGCTATATACATTCATATTTTTCTTGCACTTCCTACTTGCTCAACTGTACCACACTCATCACCGGGTTTCTGATTGTTGACAGATGGCATCCAAATCGTCGGTATTCTTCCCAGCACTTACGAATGTTTACGATATAAGCAATTATATACTATATCATTATTATATTATATTATATTATTGATATCATTGCTCGAACAGAAAATACTCAAAGTCACAATATCAGGGAGCCACCAACACACACGTCCGACCATCACGAGTGCCACAACAACAACATAGGTGGAGGCGCAAGAAGGACCTGATTTGTGAAGCCACCAATCTGTCATTTCCGGCACCTTCAAGATGGCGGTGCATTCCTTTGTATG
Organism: Petrolisthes cinctipes; assembly: GCA_033782935.1. Taxonomy (NCBI): domain Eukaryota; kingdom Metazoa; phylum Arthropoda; class Malacostraca; order Decapoda; family Porcellanidae; genus Petrolisthes; species Petrolisthes cinctipes. The sequence continues at coordinate 35,285 of JAWQEG010003130.1, forward strand.
TCAGGTCAGAAGTCACCTAGGTCAGAAGTCCACTTTTACTGAAACATATCTTGGTGTCGGCCATATTGAAGGTGCCGAAAATGAGAGTTCGGCGGCTTCACTTTACTCCCCTGCCTGAATTAGTGAGCCATGGCCACTCCACCTATACTACCTTCATGCTCGCGTCACACCTCACTCACCAGTCAGGCCTACCAACATTACATCACACTGTTAAAGGATGGTAACGAAATTTTTTTTGCCGACTGTACCAAATATGTTTTTGTGTTTAAAAGTGAACCTACAGCCACTAGCAGACTACAGGGGCTCTAACTCACTACAGGAGATTATATTCAGGCAACAAAGAGGCCAGGGGCCTCCCACTTGCAAGGGCAGCTAATGAAGAGGCCAAAGACCTCTTGCAAACATATTCACATGCTGGTATATATATATATATATATATATATATATATATATATATATATATATATATATATATATATATATATATATATATATATATATATATATATATATATATATAACCAATAACTATAACTGTAAATAATTAACTAACCATGCAATAACCAAACATAATAATCTATATAACACATCAAGCAGGGTGAAAACAATACCTACATTACACACTAACCTATTACATACATACATAGAGTGTGCGTGTGTGTGTGTTTCGGAAGGCAATACATGCGTGCGTGCGTGTGCGTCTTTTTCGGAATTCAATACATGTGCGCGTGCGTGTGCGTGTTTTTGGGAATTCAATACGTACATAGAGTGTGTGTGTATGTGTGTTTTG
>JAWQEG010003131.1:0-5000 GCA_033782935.1 Petrolisthes cinctipes
AGTGAGGGTGTTATTGTGATTATAATCCCTGCACTTTAATCAAAATATACATCTTTATCTCTGTTTAGAAAGCGGATGACACACACACCCACACCCACACACACACACAGTTATCTATTTATCGTTTTTGTTGTTGTTGTTATATTCTTTTCCTCCCACGACACAGGATGTAAATAGCCATGGTTTAATAATTGATCGTTCTTATTCCACGGCAAAGATTTGTAACCCCCGCACTTGAAAATATACAACTTTATTCCATTTCTGACCCACCCAATAAAACACCCAGCAACAGTTATCAATTAACCGTTGTTGTTGTTCTTCTTATTGAATTTTTTTTTTTTTTTTTTTTTTTTTTGCACAACACAATTATGATGCATAGAGAAACCATAGTTTAATGATTTTTTTTTTCCACGACAAAGATTTTAATATATCCCTGTTTTTATGAACCCTGTGATGTCGTCAGAATATTGGAGGTAAATAAGTCCTTCAAATATTACCACGAAACACCACCAATGCAGAAAGGAGGAGCTTGTTTCGTGGCATAGTTAGGAGGAATCAGAAGCCACAATTCTCATACACGATCACTGGGTCCTTAAAATGCAGATGATGCACCCAAACACGGTTATCTATTTACCATTGTTGTTATTGTTGTTGTTGTTATTATTTCTTTTTCAACGGCACAAACACGATGTAGAAAGCCATCGTTTAATTGATAATTTTTTTTCGACTATAACCACCGTTTATTACGCTTTCCACTACAGTCATCGTTGAACTGATAATTTTTACAACTAGAGTCATTGTTTAACTGATAATTTTTTTCCACAAGAGTCATCGCTTAATTGATTATTTTTTTCCACTAGAGTCATTGTTAAATTGATAGTTTTTTTCAGTATAGCCATCGTTTAACTAATCAATTATTTCCACTAGAGTCATCGTATAAGTGACTATTTACATCCACTAAAGCCATCGGTTAATTGACCATTTATTTCTCTACAGTCTTCGTTGAATTGATCATTTATATCCACGAGAGTCATCGTTTAAGTGACCATTTATTTCCACTAGAATCATTGTTTAATTGATAATTTTTTCCCCACTAGAGTCATCGTTTAACTTACCACATTTAATTTCCACGGCATAATAATCATAACGCGAATAACAATAGCTTTTTTTCCTTCAGCTCTGATTTTCTGCTTTAAGTGGCGACGACATTTTTCATCCTCGTCTTTAATTCAGATCCATTTTATTTCCGATGAGATCTGTCGCTGCCACTTCCATGAACATAATGAGAGAGAAAAAAAAATCATATATAAAAAATTCTGCAGTCCTATATTAGACGAAAAAAACAACAACAAAAACAGCAACTACGATTTCCGGGATTTAGGTGTTGTAATTTCGTCTCCTTCCTCTTCTGATATCATGATTTAAATATATGGGTTAAAAAATACAGTAGACTTTTGATATAACTCTAAAAATAATACTTGTACTTTACACTATTTTACACTCATTGAAGACCACCAAATGTTTTCGCAGGCTTCTGTTATGCGTAAAAAAAAATATCACTAAATATTTTCCCAATTTTTTTTTTTTTTTATTTACACACCACTTCTTTTTACACTCATTGACGACCATTAAATACTTTCCGATGCTTCTGTTATTCATTATTTACACACCAACCACTGCATTTTACACTCATTGAAGACTACCTACCAGTTGTAACCAAACCAACCCCTTGAAAAGTAGCCAACCCCAGAAAAATAATAACCATCACTGTGAAAATAGTAGTTAACCCCTGGAACATAATAGCCAACCCCTTTTTTACTAGCCAACCCCTTCAAATAATAGCCAACCCCTTTTTACTAGCCAACCCCTTAAAAATAGTAGCCAACCCTTAAAATAGTTGTCAACCCATTAAAAATAATAGCCAACCCATTAAAATAATAGCCAACCCCGTGAAAATGGTAACCAACATCTTAAAAAATAATAGCCAACTCTTTGAATTTACTAGCCAACCCCTTGAAAATAGTAGTCAACCCATTAAAAATAATAGTCAACCCATTAAAAATAATAGTCAACCCATTAAAATATAACAGCCAACCCACTGTAAATACTAGCCAACCCCCTTGAACATACCATTGCTCCCTTCGTAAAACCCACGACTGGAAAATCCTAAGTTATTGTCGCGAAGTATACTGTTACCATGCATCCCCGAATTCACTCCTACCAAACAATAAGAGAGAGAGAGAGAGAGAGAGAGAGAGAGAGAGAGAGAGGAATAGAGTATGTAGGCGAAAGAGTAAGGTATCGAGGCTGAAAATCCTGCAATGGAGAATGCCTCGATATACGATAGAATTCATCCCCCCCTTCCTTCCTTCCTTCCTATTCTTCCTGTATACCCCCCCCCCTCCCTCCTCTCTGGTCTTTCTCTTTCTCTTCTCTCTCCCCCCTTCTGTCTGTCTGTCTCTCTCTCTCAAAGTAAACTAACATGGATGTAAACGAATGAGTTTGAGAGAGTTGGCAGAGCTGAGAGGGAAAGGGTTAATGGAAGAGAGAAGAGAGAGAGAGAGAGAGAGAGAGAGAGAGAGAGAGAGAGAGAGAGAGAGAGAGAGAGAGAAGAGAGAGAGAGAGAGAGAGAGTTACAAGGAGTTACAAGGAAAGAAGTACCCTAGGGGACCTTACGATCCATACAAAGAGGGTACCTGTGGGTTTGGTTGCGCAAGTAGGCGACCATCCTCGAATGTGTAACCATCAAGGAACACTCGCACAACGGCTTAAACACCTAGACGGTGATTTAAGGCTTTGTCTAATCTGGACTTGAACTGATCCACAGAGTTGCTGTTGACTACATCAGCAGGAAGCACGTTCCAAGTACCGCAGATGCTATATGTAAAGAACTTACCACACAGATCACGGTTGTATCGCTTCAGTTCAAGTTTGTAGCCATGATTCCTGGTTGTGCCCTCACTGAGTTGGAAAATGTCCCTGTAGTCTACATTGTCAAAGCCTCGTAGTATTTTAAACACTTCGATAAGCTGACCACGCAGTCTCCGGGTTTCCAAAGAGAACAGGTCGAGTTCTACCAACCGATCTTTATAGCTCTTGTGTCTAAGAGAGGGTATAAGTTTGGTTGCCCTGGCTTGCACTCGTTCCAATCTCGCGATATCCTTTCGGTAAGAAGGACTCCAAAACTGGACTGCATACTCCAGGTGCGGTCGGACAAGGGAATTGTACAGACAAAGTACTATCTCCTTGTTCCGGTATCCAAACTGTCGCTTTATGTACCCTAACATCCTTTGGGCTTTCTTCTCAGCCTCAATACACTGCTTTGAGAACTTGAGGTCACTGGTGATAGTTACACCCAAGTCTTTCTCAGTATCAGTGCTTACGAGAGCATTGCCCTTAAGGTTATACTCTGTTCGGGGGTTTCTGTGGCCTATATGCATAACTTTGCATTTGTTCACGTTAAATGGCATTTGCCACGTGTCAGACCACTCCCCGATCTTCCTAAGATCTTCTTGTAAGCGGGTAGTATTTCCTTCTTTCGCGACATTCATACCAAGCTTAGTATCATCGGCGAATTTGGAAATCTTGGCAACCATGTCACCATCCACGTCATTAACATAGATGATAAACAGTAGTGGTCCCAGAACAGAACCTTGGGGAACACCGCTAGTAACGGGCACCCACTCTGAAGCCTGTCCATTCACTACCACCCGCTGCCGTCTGTCACTTAGCCAGTTCTCTATCCAATTTGCCACATTTCCGTCTATGCCCAGTGCACGCACTTTCCGAAGGAGACGGCGGTGGGGTACCTTATCAAAGGCTTTCTGAAAGTCTAAGTAGACAACATCGACCGCTTTATCCCGATCATTCTCACTGAAAACAAAATGGAAGAATTCCACCAGATTTGTGAGGCATGACCGGTGCTGCCGGAACCCATGCTGGGAACCCCTCAGTAGCAAATTTGATTCTAAGTGTGCTGTTATTTTGTCCACCATGATGCTCTCCATGAGTTTACAGACTATCGAGGTTAAACTGATGGGTCTGTAGTTTGACGGTTGGCTAGCATCTCCCTTCTTGAAGATAGGAGTCACCTCTGCCTCACGCCAGTCTCTAGGAACGCATCCAGTCTGGATTACCCTGTTGAAGACCATGCACAGGTGCCGTGATACTTCACCATGCACTTCTTTCAACACTCTAGGTAAGAACCCATCCGGACCGGGGGACTTGTTTGCTTTTAATTCGATTATTTTTCTCTCGATTTCTTCTTGGGTGAAGACCATTGACTCCAACTTCTCACTGAAGGAGTCCAAAGGTTCGGGAATGGGACCACTCTCCTCAGAGAACACTGAAGAGAAGTACTCATTTAAGAGGTTAGCATTTTCTGCATCAGAGTGCATCAATGCTCCATCCTCATTCACCAAGGGACCGATCCTGCGTCGGATTGGTTTACGGCCATTCACATAACTGAAAAACTCCTTGGGGTTCTCTTTGCAGAGTCTAGCCACACGGACCTCCTCAGCACGCTTAGCCGCCCTTATTTTGGACTTCACGTTTCGATTCAGTCTTCTATGACCGTCAAAGTCCCCAGATGTCTTCGCTCGACGATACGCAGTTCTCCTCTCCCTCAGTAGGTTACGGATTTCCCGATTAAACCACTTAGGTTGAATGAACTTCTGACCTGTTCCCTTCAGAGGAATAAAGCGCGACTGAAGTTCCATGAAGGAAGACAAGAATGACCTCCACAGATCATCAGCACTCTCTCCCTCCTCTAGTTCCATTTCAGCAACGCCTTCACGGAGACCTGCAAAGTTCGCTCTCCCCATGTCTAATTTTCTATGCACCGGGGTCACGGACTCCATATTAGGGACCTTAACTGAAAATCTTATAAGTTTGTGGTCGCTTCCACCTATTTCTTCGTTTACAGAGAGGTCTTGAATGATGTCATCCTCGGAGGTGAGGACCAAGTCGAGTATGTTAGCACCTCTTGTTGGCTCCCTTAC
>JAWQEG010003131.1:10000-20000 GCA_033782935.1 Petrolisthes cinctipes
AATGCTTTACTATCACTTTGGTAAGGAAATTAAAACTATAATGTCAGAAACAATACTTTACTATAACTTTTTTTTATTGTACTTTACTATCACTTTTTTTTATTGTACTTTACTATCACTTTGGTTAGTAAATGAAATGTCAAAAACAATACACTATTATCACTCTTTTTAGTAAATGAAATGTCAGAAACAATGCTTTACTATCACTTTGCTTAGAAATGAAATGCGAGGAATTTTGTCCCCGCACTACGTGTACACAGTCGTCAGCAGCGAGACTTAATTAGAAGGTCAGCCGAGCAATAACAAGCGGACAAACACCTGGGTCAAGAACGTTGTGTTTTTCTATTTTCTCTCAGTCTTCCACTAGTAGAAATGGAAAGGGATTTGGTTGAATGATTGAAGGATGATGGAAGGAAATGTAAAGGGGTTTGGTTGAATGATTGAAGGATGATGGTAGGAAATGGAAAGGGATTTGGTTGAATGATTGAAGGATGAAGGAAGGAAATGGAAAGGGGTTTGGTTGAATGATTGAAGGATGATGGAAGGAAATGGAAAGGGGTTTGGTTGAATGATTGAAGGATGAAGGAAGGAAATGGAAAGGGATTTGGTTGAATGATTGAAGGATGATGGAAGGAAATGGAAAGGGATTTGGTTGAATGATTGAAGGATGACTGAAGACCGCCTTAGGCCCTGTAGGACAAGGAGGGAGAAGGTGATAGAGGTGGGACAGCAAAACACGAAGGAAATGGAGGGACAAGTTGAAGAGTTGAAAGGGTAATGCTCGAGTCCAAAGGGGCGCCCTAACTCTTAATTAAAGTACAGTACTGCCCACATCACCAAAGACAATACCCGCCCCTCTCCCCTCCCCTCACATCCCACCTACGGATCCCCCCCCCCCACCACTAAAGACCCTAACCCTAGCCCCCATAACCTATATGATCCCCCCACCACAGGAGATCCCCCCCACCCAGCCCACCTTCCCCCTGTACTGTAGGAGGACGTGAAGGAAAAATAAAAAATGAACGTGACTAAAAGGTTTCATTGTCATGCTAATGGGTGTACCTCTTTTATGTAGTCGTCGAATTCTTGGAGTTCATTGTTTTTACGGTGATTTTTTTTTCTGTGTGTTTATGGAGATTGATGCATTTAAGAAGAATTAATTTTTAGGGGGGTGGATATTTTGTGTTAGTGAAGATTATGTATTTATAAAGATGATTGGGCTTATATATATATATATATATATATATATATATATATATATATATATATATATATATATATATATATATATATATATATATATATATATATGTGTGTGTGTGTGTGTGTGTGTGTGTGTGTGTGTGTGTGTGTGTGTGTGTGTGTGTGTCTGTGTGTGTGTGTGGGTGTGTGTATGTATGTGGATATTTATGGAGTTTTGTTTTTTAACGAAGAACTGTTATTGTAGGAAGATTTTGTTTTTATGGATAATTGTTTTCGTGGTGACTGCATTGTTGAATAGAAAACACGGAAATGATGCTCAAGAAAGTTAAAAGAAAATTACCACCTGGGCAGATAGAGAAGTAGTGTGGAAGACCTTGTAGCACGAGGGAGAAGGGGAGAGGGAGCGAGAAGAGACAGACAGCAAGCACGAAGGAAACGGAATGAAAGTAAGGATGGTTGAAAAATTGAGAGCGGGTGGGTCGGGTTGCATGCCTTAACATGAAGATAATTGAAAGACAAACCAACTCTGATGCGCGCAGTGTGGAAGATCTTGTAGTACGAGGGAGAAGGAGTCACCAAACACGAAGGCAATAGAAGGAAAGGAGGGATGGTTGAATAAATGACACTGTGTTGCTCGCGATGACTTTTAAGGTACAGCCACAATCAAATAACCACCGACACTTTCCTTCCATCGTGCAATTACATCAGTATCATATCAAAATATAATCATACAACACCTTACTCAACTCAACCCCCTCAATTATTATTATGAGGTGGTGCAAAATCATACACCTGTTGTTCTTTATTACCAAGATATTTACTACGATGGAAGGAAAGTGTCAGTGGATATTTGATTGTGGCTGTACAGTACATTAAAGGGCCGTGATTCCTCAACTGTATGCCAGGCAGGATACAGGACCAGGTTAACAAATATAATGAATGGTGTCCTGTTGCTGGAAATAATTAAAGGAATCAGTTGCTCCAGATTTTACCACTAACACAGACCTACCCCATTGATGAACGAACACACAGATAATTGAAAGACAAACTGTGACAGGTGTAGTGGGTGTGGGTGTCAAGCAGAGAGTGTGTTAAATTTGGGAGTGACACTTCATGGGAAACTGTCAAAGTTATTCCTTTAGGGAGAGAGTACAGTGGTTTGGTCTCTAACACACACACACACACACACACACACACACACACACACACACACACACACACACACACACACACACACACACATACACACATTCTCTCTCTCTCTCTCTCTAGCACAAATCCTCACACAAATACACACGTACAAGCATATATACATACTCAGAGGCACACACACATACATACACAAAAATAACAACACACACACACACACACACACACACGCTGGAAGTATTCAATTCGGAAACAGATTTGGGTGGTGGGAGTTCGGCCCCACAAACTTCTCTTGTTAAATTTAATCAACGTCAGTCAGTACAGAGAAAATTTTGGCGTGTTGCAGGAGATTGAAAGTCCCTGGTCTGCCCTGGTCTGGTCTGCTCTGGTCTGGTGGGAGAGGCTGGCTTGGGGAAGAGCTGCCAATTATATACTGAAATATATATATACGTCTACACACACACACACACACACACACACACACACACACACACACACACACACACACACACACACATGGCCCCACAGTATGAGAAGAATGCGTCTGGTGTGGTCTGGTGGGTGAGGCTGGCTTGGGGAATACCTGCCAATTATGTACTGATATATATATACTTTTAAGGTCTATATACCATAACCAGTGTGTCAGCCTGTCTATTCCCTCACTAACAACGTCGCGGGAAACTGGGTGATTTTTTTTTTTTTTTTTTTTTTACATTTTTACTCTTTTGTTCATTTTATTTCACAGGTGAGGATATTTAGAGGGTGGACTTTTTACCTTTAGTCCTCACCTTCCTTAAAACAACAGGAACAATATATTATTAATAGGGCGTGATTTTGGATTTTTCTCTTTTCTTTTTCATTTAGCGTATTTCTTGCCTAAATTTAGTCCTTACCTTACTCAAATCAGGAAAAATTTATACCGGTATAATAATAACTGGGGAGATAAAAGACCCACATGGAAATCAAAGCCATATAGAAATAATAACAAAATAATAACAGATTTTAATAACAGAAATGGAACCTGCTCATTGTATCTCCGTTGACGACCATTTATAAGAAGTTTGTGTGCCAGACTGTTAAACCTTTCTTAATTAGCGTCATTTTATACCAGAAGCAACGATACCAAATTGTACTAGAATATAAAATGACCAGAACACGAGAATATTAAAAATGAAAACGCTAGTTAATTTAATATAACATTCACTTTAAGGGAGAAGTTTTGTGTTGGCAAATCTGGAGTAACTGATTCCTCCAAACTATTCCAAGCAACAGAACACCATTATTTTTGCTCTTCTGGTCCTGTTTCCTAGCAAATTTTGGAGGAATCAAGGCACTCCAATGTACCAAAAAGGAATTACCCCCTTAATTTGAGTCTACTCCCCCACGACAAATAGTAATAAGGTATGAGCCACCTGAAATATTATCGACGCAACACATATTTTCCCAGCTATTAAAGAAAGGGTAAACAATAGGAAACCGAAGAGCAACAGTAAACGAGTTACACTAAAATATTACACTCTTCCAACATTTTCCATTCTCCTCCTCCTTCACCCTCTCTCCCTCCCTCTCCCTCCTCCTCTTTCACCCACTCCTCCTCCTCCCTCCTCCTCCTCTTTCACCCTCTCCTCCTCCTCCTTTTCCCTCTCCCTATCCTCCTCCTCTTTCACCCACTCCTCCTCCTCCCTCCTATTTCACCTCCTCCCTCTCCTCCTTCTCCTAATCCTCCTCTTTCACCCACTCCTCCTCCTCCTTTTCCCTCTCCCTCTCCTCCTCCTCCTTTTCCCTCTCCCTCTCCTCCTCCTCCTTTTCCCTCTCCCTCTCCTCCTCCTCCTCCTCTTTCACCTCCCTTTCCTCCTCCACCTCTTTCACTTTCTCCTCCTCCTCCTCTTTCACCCACTCCTCCTTCCCCCTCCTCCTCCTCCTCTTTCACCTCCCTTTCCTCCTCCTCCTTCACCCTCTCCCTCCTCCTTCTCCTCCTCATTCACCTTCACCCTCTCCCTCTCCTCCTCCTCCTTCACCGCACCTCTTTTTGTCTGTCAGCTGAAGCCCTGGCCTGAGTGGAGTGTGTATATCTGGAGTGTGTGTGTGTGTGTGTGTGTGTGTGTGCAAATGTGTGTGTGTGTGTGTATGTGTGTGTGTGTGTGTGTGTGTGTGTGCAAATGTGTGTGTGTGTGTGTGTATGTGTGTGTGTGTGTGTGTGTGTGTGTGTGTGTGTGTGTGTGTGTGTGTGTGTGTGTGTGTGTGTGTGTGTGTGTGTGTGCAAATGTGTGTGATGTGTGTGTGTGTGTGTGTGTGTGTGTGTGTGTGTGTGTGTGTGTGTGTGTGTGTGTGTGTGTGTGTGTGTGTGTTTATGCTCTCGTTTCTTTATTTGTGAGTGTTTGTAAATGCATATATGTTTGTGAATGTATACATGTGTGTCTGTACCGCCCTATCTCCTATCTTACCTCTCCCTCCACAACACACACACACACACACACACACACACACACCACTCTCCATTATTGACGTGGCCACACACACACACACACACACACACACACACACACACACACCCCACTTCCATCAGCACAACTACCACTACCACTACCTCCACCACTTAACCCAGCCCTTCCTAACTCCCTCCCAAGGTGTTGCAACAAACGAGTAATGTAGCAAGGAAACACACACACACACACACACACACACACACACACACACACACACACACACACACACACACACACACACACACACACACACACACACACACACCTTAGGGTTGAGACAGATTTGTGTACTATCTTTCCTAGGCTTTACACGTGCATTCTTCTCAACCTGCTCTCTCTCTCTCCCTCGGAATGTCTCTATTTTTACCTGTCTCTCTCTATCTTTATATGTTTTTGTTTTTGTCTCTCTGTCTGTGTCTGTTTGTCTCTTTCTCTCCCTCTTTCACTCACGTATTCACACTCACTCACTCACTCACTGTTATTCTCTCTCTCTCTCTCTCTCTCTCTCTCTCTCTCTCTCTCTCTCTCTCTCTCTCTCTCTCTCTCTCAAACACACACACATAACGAAGAGGATGGTGTACTGAATTCCAAACAGAGGGGAAACGCAAACACACACACGCAAAACGAATACAGAAAAAGGGAAGCAATTATAAGCTAGAATATGTTTTCCCTCTCTCTCTCTCTCTCTCTCTCTCTCTCTCTCTCTCTCTCTCTCTCTCTCTCTCTCTCTCTCTCTCTCTCATTCACACACACACACACACACACGCACACGCACACAAACAAGACGAGAAGGAGAGTATTTTGAGTGACACACACACACACACACACACACACACACACACACACACACACACACACACACACACACACACACACACAAGACGAGAAGGAGAGTATATTGAGTGCCACACACACACACACACACACACACACACACACACACACACACAAGACGAGAAGGAGAGTATATTGAGTGCCACACACACACACACACACACACACACACACACACACACACACACACACAGGATGAGGAGGACAGTGTGTCTAGTGGCAAACAGAGGAAGGAAGGAAGGAAGGAAGGAAGGAAGGAAGGAGGTGTAGTTAGTCTAGTCACACGAGACCCTGGCAGTGGACGGTGACCAAACACTAACCAGACCCTTGGTAAACACTCACTACCACCACCACCACCACTAACACCATTATTATCAACTTCACTATCACCACTATTATCATCATCATCATCATCATCATCATTATTTTTATTATTATTATTACTAACATTACTAACACCATTATTATCAACTTCACTATCACCACCATTATCATCACCATCATCATCATTTTTATTATTATTACTAACACTACTAACACCACTATCATCATCATCACTTTTATTATTATTACTGACACTATTAACACCACTATCAACTTCACTATCACCACCAGCACCAACTTTATCATTATCATCAGCATCATCATCATTTTTATTATTATTATTACTAACACCATTATCATCACCTTCACTAACACCATTATCATCATCTTCACTATCACCACAAGCACCAACTTTACCATCATCATCATCATCATCATCAATTTTGTTATTATTACCATCACTTCTAACATCACTATCATCAAACACCATCATTTTTAACAGCAACATATTTACCATTACCATCACCACCAACACCACTACTACCACCTCCACTATTATCATCTTCACCCTTCCCACTAGAACCAATACACACACACACAGAGAGAGAGAGAGAGAGAGAGAGAGAGAGAAGAGAGAGAGAGAGAGAGAGAGAGAGAGAGAGAGAGAGAGAGAGAGAGAGAGAGAGAGAGAGAGAGAAATGTCTGTTATACAACAAGGGAATCACCAGACACACACACACACACACACACACACACACACACACACACACACACACACACACACACACACACACATACACACACACACACACACACAGGGAGCCCAATTATACAAGAGGCACCCTTGTCTATATTGTGTTGTGGTGGTGGGAGGGTCACACAAGAGTAGAGGAGGAGGGGGTGTCTATGTTCACTTGTCTCCAACACACACACACACACACACACACACACACACACACATTCATTTACACAAACACGTATGCAGTGGAAGGCTACATATATTCATGCTCACACACACACGTAAACACACACACACACACAAAATTCATGCACACACACAAACACACAATTAATGCACACACACACACACACACACACACACACACACACACACACACACACACACACACACACACATACAGACACATACGAAAATCTCACATCATTATCATATAGAAGTGTAAACTGTACTGCACTCTGTCATCCTTCTCAATGTATACCCTTCATATATGTAAATCCCTTAGTGATGAGCCTCATAGTATTAATATTCCATTGTGTGTTATTCGGTGGGTAGAATTAATTAGGTAAAGCCATTCACCCTGGTGGCTTCTGACATACACACATTGTAACCCAAACTGGTGGTAATCATTTCATTATGCCAAGAGCAATCACGGTTTTATTAAGGATCCCCGTGGTGTAGTCAGAATATGGGGGGTTAGTGAGTCTTTCAAACATTGCCACGAAACACCACCAACATATTTTAAGGAGCTTGTTTCGTGGCATAGTCAGGAGGAATCAGAAGCCATCCAGGTCTCATACACGATCACATGCAGGGACCCTTGATGGAGTTGTGTAGCGTTGGTGGTAAATCTGGAGCAATTGATACCTCCAAACTATTCCAGGCAACAGGCCACCATTATCTTTTGTTAATCTGGTCCTGTTTTCATGGCATACTTTTGCAGGAATCAAGTCGCTCTAATGTACCAGAACTGATTCCTCGAAATTATTCCAAGCACCAGGCCACAATTATTATACTTAATCTTGTCCTATTTTCCTGGCATACTTTGCAGAATTCAAGCCGCTCTATTGTACCAAACGTGTATTACCCCCATAACAAATACTTTCATGCTTGTCAGTCAGGAGCGAGTCAGATGTCAAGGGGTAAAGGAAATTCTCGAGGCAACTGTACGTCAAACATTGCACAAACTGGATAATAAATAGCAATCTCCTTCATCGTAAAAGGTCATGGCTTCACTGGTCGCATTGCATGACGGGATAATAATTTCACTTCACTTCTGAGAGGCCAACAATAATATCTTCTTCTAATTGGACATTTGATATTCCTACTCGTGTCCTTCCTTTATTATGGATCCTGCGATACGAGTTTACAAAATTGGAGACTAAAAACTAAAAAAAACTGCTCCACAAAACAAAAGCAGCAGTAATGAGGGAGTCTGTTTCGTGGGACACTATGAAGGAATCAGTAAACCAAGTATGTGTACAATATAGCCTAAGCTTTAATATGGATTCGAGTCGACGAATTGGAGACTGCCAATAACTCTAAAAAACTGTATCACAAAACAAAAGCAACAATGATAATGAGGATGTTTGTGTCGTGGAATATAATACAATGAAGTACTCGATACCTTAGAATGTCTATAATTTCGCTTTTATCTTCAGAAAATCCGCTAAACTTACATATATATGTATACAGTATATAATATTATGCATACATTCATCAGTGGGAGCCTTTCCCATAAGCATACAGTCTGGAAGGGGACCATTAATTTGGCCTTGGCACCTCAGCCTCGTCACAGACAGGACTGCCTTAAGGGGGAAGTTTTGTGTTGGTAAATCTGGAGCAACTGAATCCTCTAAACTATTCCAAGCAACAGGACGCTATTATTTTTGCTCTTCTGGTCCTGTTTCCTAGCATACTTTGGAGGAATCAAGGCACTCCAATATACCAGAAAAAGAATTACCACCCTAAAGCCTGTAAGGTCTATCAGTGTCACTCTGCCTGCCATCCAGGGGCTCAGGTGGGTCTTGGTGGCTCTACAAACTTTGCCTAAATTGTTGGGGTTGGAGGGGGGGGGGAGCAACACACACTCATCAACACACACATTCTACCAACGCACCCTCAAATAAGGTGACCCTTAAACAACACTCATCAACAACACACTCATCAACAACACACTCTAACAACACACTCTAACAACACACTCTAACAATTCATACTCAAACAATGTGACACTAACAACACATTCTAACAACACACTATTATTAACGCTCATCCACACTTAAGAACATACACAATAAAAAACACTGACAACACACACCCAAACAAAATGATAATCTATCAACACCCTCATCAAATCAATACACACACACACACACACACACACACACACAAAGGTGACAATTAAACCACACACACACACACACACACAAACACACACACACACACACACACACACACACACACACACACACACACACACACACACACACACACACACACACACACACACACACACACACTCAGAGTTTCCAGGTCAGGAGATAATTATGTGTGGAATAAAAATCGTCGTTTCCTCCGTCGCTTTGTCTTGACACAGTGGCCATGCAATTTTCCCCAACCTTCAGCACCTCTTTAAGGGAACCTGTGATCGTGTGTAGGAGTCCTGGTGGCTTCTGATTCCTCCTGACTATGCCACGAAACAAGCTCCTTTAATGTAGGTAGTGTTTCGTGGCAATGTTTGAAGGACTCTCTAACCTCCAATTTTCTGACTACATCACAGGGGTCCTTTAAATTCCTTCCTGTACGAGTCACACTATTTTTAGGCCACACTCACTATTACTATTAAAAATTTCTGCTGATACTATTATTATGGTTATAAATTATATATATTACTCTTCTTTTTCTGCTGTTATTATTATTACTATTATTTTTATGCTACTCTGACTATTACCGTTATTACTGCTGTTATTATTATTATTTTTACGGTTGTTATTTATACTGACATTACGTTTCTCTCGCTGTTATTGTGTTATTATTTTACTCTTATTGCCGCTACTATTCCACGAAGGTATTCTTAGTAATGGTGACTAGTATTGCTTTATCTGTTATAATTATTACTTTTATACTACTGTTATAATATTTTACTTTTACTAATATTATTTTATAAGCCTTAATAGCCTGACTTAAGCCTCCACAGCACTCCCCTTCATCCAATATTATCCTGTCCCTTCCTCTAACCTCATCCTACCCCCATCTCCTTCAA
>JAWQEG010003131.1:25000-26822 GCA_033782935.1 Petrolisthes cinctipes
CATTGAAGTGCCTTGATTCCTCCAAAGTATGCCAGGAAACAGAACAAGAAGAGCAAAAATAATGGTGTTCTGTTGCTTGGAATAGTTTGGAGGATTCAGTTGCTCCAGATTTACCAACACAAAATCCCCCCCCCCCACACTTAAATGACACCATATCAAAAAGTCCTACTATAGTCCCATCTAAAACAGCGACAAAACAGAAACATGTACTATCAAAGACAAAACTCGTGTCGCTGTCTTGTCCAATGATTTAATTGAATATAACTTGTGAAAAATTTATGAAAGCCCTGCTATAGTTACGTTCGTGCCCAGTATGTTTTTTAGTTAGTCCTCTATCATATAATATTTTCACCAGTTTTCACGACACGTGTTTTTTTGTCTTTGATAGTACACAGGAGAATCACACTGATATTAAAGTTTCCGAAGTATAAAAGCAGAAACAGCAACACACACCCAGACTGACTCACTACTGTATGAAGCGTCAGGGTAGTGTCAGGGGTCCATCCACATGAGAGACGAATGGCACACAAGTTTTACCCTCGGAGAAGCTGACCTACGCTACAGTGGGCCAAAAAAAAAAAAAAAAAAAAAAAAAAAAAAAGTAAATAATAAAAAACTAAATAAAAATAAAGTAAGGGATTAGTGTTGTCCCTATACTACTTTTTTTCATTGTCACAGTAATAATCAAAGTAACTGTGATGAAGTTAAATTATAATATACATAAATATAAATCATAGTAAAATCGCAATAAAATCCATGATAGATATAAATTAAAATCCCTTAACCACATTAGAAATTACAACAACAACAAGTCAAACATCTAAACCACAGAAAGAATCAAAGGAAGATTACAGTCATTCATAATACATACATAATTATTTACAAGTGCCCGAACATATGGAAAATATAAAATAAACATCAAATGACCAAAGGAATTCACGGTCTAGTTGAAGTACAGTTACAAAATTATTCTTATTTCATTTTCATAAATATTCGAAAGTATAAGAAAAAAAAAATAAATAAAAATAACGCTTGTTGAAGTACAGTTACACGGTTACACCATTATTGTTATTATGTTTTCATAAGTATTCGAAAGTATGAGAAAAATAATCGATGTATATAAAAACTGTCCCAAGGAATTATGGGTTTGGAAGGAGTGGACTGGGAACTTTTGAGAGGGACTGTACGTGTCTTTCCTCTCGAGTTAGTGGTGGGTGTGTGGCAGAGAGAAACAGGGAAAGGGAAGAGTTAGAAGGCAAGGCAGAGGGAAGAAGGGTTGAAGGGAAGGGAAGGAATAAAAGAGAGAGGGAGTAATGGAAGAATAAGTGGAAGTAGGAGTAAGGGAAGAGGTAGGGAGGAGTGGTGAGGATGGGAGAAAGGGAGGAAGGGTTTTAAGAGAGGCAAGAAGTAATGGAACTGAGAGTGAAAGTAGGAGGTAGAAATAAGTGGAGAGAGAGAGAGAGAGAGAGAGAGAGAGAGAGAGAGAGAGAGAGAGAGAGAGAGAGAGAGAGAGAGAGAGAGAGAGAGAGAGAGAGAGAGAATTGGTGAGGGTAAAAGGAAGGAAGGAAAGATTAAAGTAGCAGCGAATTTCCAATCCTTTTAGCATGTTGATGGTAATGAAAATGATGAAGATGGTGGTGATGAAAATAATATTGAAAATGATGATAAAAATAGTGATGATAATGATGATAGTGATGGTGGGGATGATAATGAAAATGATGATAAAAATAGTGATGACGATAATGATGATAATGATGATGATAATGATAATGAAAATAATGATAAAAATAGTGATGATGATAATGAAAATTATATAAAAAAA
>JAWQEG010003132.1:2500-15000 GCA_033782935.1 Petrolisthes cinctipes
TTTAAGAGAGAGAGAGACTGTGTGTGTAAAAGAGAGAGAGAGAGAGAGAGAGAGAGAGAATATATAATACTTTAAAAGTTTAAATTGTTAAGTTACTTTACACACTTGTATGACACTTATAAAAATAAAACACTAATTATGTTTATTGCGAAATAGAATTTTTTTTTTACTCAAATCAAAATATTAATTTGTTAAGTTACATATACAAATAAAAATATTAATTTGTTGAATTACATTTACTAATAAACAAAATAAAAATTAATTCAAGTTACTAAGGAATGTATGTAATTATTATGAGTAAACCAAAGTGTAGATTTTATTGATAATTTGAATATAAATTATACTAAATGTCTAAGTTATGTATTATTATAAAAAGAATGTGTATATTACATGTATAGAATAATTTGATATCAATTCATGTCAATCCATTCATCAATTCACATCAATTCATTGATATCATTTGCAATTCAGTTAAATTTATAAATGGTTATTTTTCAATTCAATTCAATTCCAAATCATGAAGGTTTTACATCAATTCCAATTCAATTCCAATTTATTTTACGAATTAACCCTGATTACCAAGGAAGGTGGACAGACAGTGTTACCATATATATAAAACTGTGTGTGTTGTACATACAACAAAAATACTATGGTCACAGTGGTGTGGGTCTGATGGATATCATATACTGAACAACCCAACTGTCTGTGTGGTGTGACTACCAATGTAATGAAGCTGTTATTAAATCCTTGTTGGTGGTTCATTCTGTATGGCACAGAAGGTGTAACCATAGTGTTTTTGCTGTGTGTACCTTGATATGCAGTGACACAATGTGTAACACATTACATCTGTGTGTGTGTGTTTATCACCATTCTGTGTCTGAGCCACATAGTGTGATTATCTATCTATCTATCTATAGCTCTGATGCCTCACTCCCTCTGGGAACTCCCACCAAGGGGAAGGGGGTGGCCATGGCAGAAGTGTGTCCAGTTCTCCCTGTTCCAACACTCCCCCCTCCCCCCCCCCCCCTAGTGTGACAACACCCTTATTCCCATCTTTATCACATTTTTCTTTATTTATTAGTATTCATTTTCTCATGTTCCCATCTTTATCACATTTTCTTTTCTTTTCTTTTCAGGTATTAATGTTATCCAAGGCTCATGAACACACACACATACACACACAAATTATTCATCCAATTACTTATTTATTATTATTTATTCCAATCTTTATCACATTTTCTGTGTTCCCATCTTTATCACATTTTCTTTTCTTTTCAGGTGTTAATGTTATCCAAGGCCCGTGAGCGTAGTAATGCAAACACGATACACGAATCTATACACAATTATATAGATCTTAAAAGTAACCTTATTAGTCATGTACGTATGTGTGTAAATATGTACGATTCACAACAGGTGTGTGTGCAAAGGAAGGTGTGTGCGCGAAGGAGTGTGTGTGTGTGTAAGAGTGGTGGTGAAAGGAGTGTGTGTGTGCAAAACCTCAATCCAAACCAACACATTGCGCTGACGGAATTATTCGCACACACAGACGTGCACACGGAATTATTCACGCACACAGACGCACACACAGAATTATACACAGACACAGAGCTATACGCAGACACGGACGCAAACTCACACACAGAATTATACCCGCACACACACACACACGCAAACGCACACACAGAATTATACCCGCACACACACACACACGCAAACGCACACACAGAATTATACCCGCACACAGACACACACACAGAAACTCGCCTCTCGCTGAAATCGCACAAGGACCGCGCCCCTAGACCACTACCCCAATGGCTGGTCAACGCCTACCGTCACCACTACATCTCACACGAGGTGGCCGACATCCTGACCCAACGGTACTTCATCTCACCTCCGCACGTTGAAGACCCCATGCTGGACTCGGCCTATGGGGTTGTGAGGCCTCTGGTGGCGTGTGTGTTTACCATGCTGTGGCAGAGTAGCTTGCGGAAGAAGGGAGAGGGTGCGAAAGAGCGTGCGAAGGTTGGAAAGTCGATTAAAGAGTGTGCGAATCTGGGAAAGTCGTATAAAGAGCGTGCGAATGTGGGAAAGTCAATTAATGAGTGTGCGAATGTTGGAATGTGTGATAATTTTGGTGTGAATGAGAGAATGTGTGATAATGTAGATGGTGTGAATGTAGGAATGGTGATTAAAGATGGTGGGAATGAGAGAATGGTGATTAAAGATAGTGGGAAGGAAGGAATGGTGATTAAATATGGTGGGAATGAGAGAATGTGTGATAATGTAGATGGTGTGAATGAGAGAATGTGTGATAATTTTGGTGTGAAGAAGAATATGTATGATTGGAAGATAAAAGTGAAGAGGGAAAGGAGAGAGAGGCAAGAGAGAGCAAGGAGAGAGAGAGAGGGAATAGAGAGAGAGATAGAGGGAATAGAGAGAGAAGGAGAGAGGATAGAGAGAGAAGGAGAGGAGGGAGAGGAAGATGTGATAGTGGAAGAGGAGGAAGAGGAGGGAATAGAGAGAGTGGAAGAGAAAGAGAGAATAGAGAGAGAGGAAGAGAAAGAGAGAATAGAGAGAGAGGATGATGATGATGTAATAGTGGAAGAGGAGGAAGAAGAAATAGAGAGAGAGGAAGAGGAAGAAGAGGGAATAGAGAGAGAAGGAGAGGAAGATGTGATAGTGGAAGAGGAAGAGGAAGAAATAGAGAGAGAAGGAGAGGAAATAGAAGAAGAGGAGGGAGAGGAAATAGAAGAAGAAAAGGAAGAAGGAATAGAAAACGAAGATAAAGAAACAGAATTAGAAGAAAACTTGGAAATCGGAGCCCTCGAAAACCCCAGAAACCCCAAAACTGAGGAAATAGAAAACTTGGAAATCGGAGAAATAAAAAAACCACAAACCAAGGAAATAAAAAAATTGGAAAATGGAACCGAGGAAAAATTGGAAAAAAACGGAGCACCCAAAATACCCCAAACCGAGGAAATTTCGGAAAAATCGGAAAAAGCCGGAGCGCTCAAAAAACCCCAAACCGAGGAAATTTCGGAAAAATCGGAAAAAGCCGGAGCGCTCAAAAAACCCCGAAACCCCAACATCAAAAAATACAAGAAGGACAAGAACGGCCCACCGACGCGACCCCACAGCACAGCCTCCCTCAAGTGGTACATCCGCCGCGGCTACACCCTATGGGCGGACAAAGTAGTGTTGACATTTGACGAGGGTTTGCCATCTCTGAACGACGTCGCTCAAATGTCCGCCGGAGACAAAAAATCCGTTTTCTACCACGCTCTCCAGTCCAGGCTGGATTTACTGGACCTGGACCTACCCTCCGACCTGGAAATAATACTGGAATGCGTCGTGTACTGGTATAGGGTCGGCAGGAAGGTGAAGAACGGAGCGGCAATCTCGTATACGCACGTTTTAACCGTTTTGGTGTGTGTGTTTATGTTCTATGTCATTGATGGTAAGGTCGGCAGGAGGAGGACAAGTAAGGATTTTAAAACTAGGTTGCGGCGACGAGTTGAGGGAGAGAGTGAGTTAGAGAGAGGGGAAGTGAGAGAGAAGGAGAGAGAGGTAGAGGGAGGGGAAGTGAGTGAGAATGAGAGAGAGGGAGAGGAAGTGAGAGAGAAAGAGAAAGATAGCAGTGAGAAAGAGAAAGAAATGATAGAGAGAGAGACACAGAACAGCGAGAAAGAGACAGAGAAGAGCGAGAAAGAGACAGAGAAGAGCGAGAAAGAGAGACAGAACAGCGAGAAAGAGAGGAAAGAAAGCGAGAAAGAGACAGAGAAGAGCGAGAAAGAGAGCGTCCCCAAATTCTCCGACCCCATATCTGTAACACACTTGCTATCGACCCTTACGACGGAGGAGTGTGTTAGGGCATCGTACCACCTTCGGGAGTACCACCACATGGACCATAGTGTAACCGATAGTACTTACGATCGGTCCGTAGTACACGCGTTTAGTGAATACCAAGCCTGTGTTTATTTTATTCACATATTAAATGGCCTTTTGGGCGCTCCCTACCCAATGATTAGTGCCGATAGACTTTGGGGAGGCACCTTTAGTTACAATGTCTACCAACGCCTCCATCGGGAGTACCACGCACTAAGTATAGTGTCCCAGTTCTTGGGCGACAATTCCAATCTTCATCGTATTTTTGTTTTAATCTTTAATCGACTTTCGGAGATTTTGGAGTTGCCGCGGAGGTCGGAGCACTCGGAGAAATTAAAGAGAGAGAGAGAGAGGCGGGAGAAAGTGAGAGAGAAAGTGAGGGAGAGAGAGAGGGAGAGGGAAGAGAGGGAAGGAGAGAAATGGAAGGAAACAGAGATAGAGAGGGAAGGAGATAGTGTGAGAGAGAGAATGAGAGAGAAAGTGAGAGAGAGAGAGTGTGAGAGAGAGAGAGAGAGAGAGGGAAGGAGAGACAGAGAGAGAGAG
Source organism: Petrolisthes cinctipes (assembly GCA_033782935.1). NCBI lineage: Eukaryota > Metazoa > Arthropoda > Malacostraca > Decapoda > Porcellanidae > Petrolisthes > Petrolisthes cinctipes. Next base: position 6,929 of record JAWQEG010003132.1, read on the forward strand.
GGAAGGAGATAGTGTGAGAGAGAGAATGAGAGAGAGAGAGAGGGAAGGAGATAGTGTGAGAGAGAAAGTGAGAGAGAGAGAGAGAAAGAGTGTAAAGAAATTGAGTAAGAATAAACAGAAGAAAATAAAGAGATGGAATGAGAATAAGGAAGATGTGATAAAGATAGTGGAATATATAGAAAGTAATAATAAAGAAAATAAAGATAATAAAGATAGGAAGAAAGGCAAGAAGTGAAATAATAATAATAATAAATATAAAGATAGGAAGAAAAATAATAATAAAGATAATAAAGATAGGAAGAAAGGCAAGAAGTGAAAGAGAGAGAAGGAAAATAAATATAATAATAATAATGAAATAAATTAATAAATAATTATAATAATAATAAAGAAAATAATAATAATGATAATAAAGAAAATAATAATAATATGATAATAATAATAATGATAATAATAATAATGATAATAATAATAATAATAATGATAATAATAATAATAATAATAATAATGATAATAATAATAATAATAATAATAATAATAATAATGAAGAAATGAAAGAAAGAAGGAAAATAAATAAATACATAGATAATTAAATAAATGAATAAATAATAATAATAATAATAATAATAAAAAACATAGAAGGAAAAATAAATAATAATAAAAGAAAATTTATAATATATAAATAATAAAAATAGGAAAATTAAAATAGAAGGAAAATTAAATGAAGGAAGGAAAATGAAAATAATAAGAAAATGAAAATAAGTGAAAGAAATAGAAGGAAAATAAATAAGAATAAAAGTGGAAATAGAAGGAAAATTTATGATAGGAAAATGGAAATAGAAGGAAAATAAGAAAATAGAAATAGAAGGAAAATAAATAATAGGAAAATAGAAATAGAAGGAAAAAAGAAAATGGAAATAAGTGAAAGAAAGAGAAGGAAAATAGAAGAAAGTTAAATTAAGAATGAAGGAAAGAACAAGTAGGAAAATGGAAATAGAAGGAAAATTGATGATAGGAAAATGGAAATAGAAGGAAAATGAATAATAATAAATTGAAGTAGAAGGGAAATAAGAAAATTGAAGTAGAAGGAAAATAAGAAAATAGAAATAGAAGGAAAATAAGAATATAGAATTAGAAGGAAAATAAATAAGGAAAATAGAAATAGAAGGAAAATAAGAATAAGAAAATGGAAGGAAAATAAATAAGAAAATGGAAATAGAAGGAAAATTGATAATAGGAAAATAGAAATAGAAGGAAAATAAATAATAGGAAAATGAAGTAGAAGGAAAATAAGAAAATAGAAATAGAAGGAAAATATGAAAAGGAAAATGGAATTAGAAGGAAAATAAACAATAGGAAAATAGAAATAGAAGGAAAATAAATAATAGGAAAATGGAAATAGAAGGAAAAACAGAATAGAAATTGAAAGAAAAAAATATGAAAATTTAAGTAAAAGGAAAGAAAGAGAATAAAAATGGAAATAGAAGGAAAATAAAAAATAATAAAATAAGTGAGAGAAAGAGAAGGAAAATAAGGATTATAAAACTATGTGGCAAAGACAAGAGAGAGAGAGAGAGAGAGAGAGAGGAAGTGTGTGAGAGAGAGAGAGGAAGTGAGTGAGAGAGAGAGAGGAAGTGAGTGAGAAAGAGAAGGAGAGAGAGAGAGAGGGGAAGTGTGTGAGAAAGAGACACAGAAATGAGCAAAAAAGAGAAAGAAATGAGTGAGAAAGAGAAAGAAATGATAGACACACAGAAGAGCGAGAAAGAGAGACAGAACAGCGAGACAGAAATGAAAGAGAGCGAGAACGAGACAGAAATGAGCGAGAAAGAGAGGAAAGAGAGTGAGAAAGAGAGGAAAGAGAGCGAGAGAGAGAGCGTCCCCAAATTCTGCGAGCCCATATCTGTAACACACTTGCTATCGGGCCTTACGACGGAGGAGTGTGTCAGGGCATCGTACCACCTTCGGGAGTACCACCACATGGACCATAGTGTAACCGATAGTACTTACGATCGGTCCGTAGTACACGCGTTTAGTGAATACCAAGCCTGTGTTTATTTTATTCACATATTAAATGGCCTTTTGGGCGCTCCCTACCCAATGATTAGTGCCGATAGACTTTGGGGAGGCACCTTTAGTTACAATGTCTACCAACGCCTCCATCGGGAGTACCACGCACTAAGTATAGTGTCCCAGTTCTTGGGCGACAATTCCAATCTTCATCGTATTTTCGTTTTAATCTTTAATCGACTTTCGGAGATTTTGGAGTTGCCGCGGAGGTCGGAGCACTCGGAGAAATTAAAGAGAGAGAGAGAGAGGCGGGAGAAAGTGAGAGAGAAAGTGAGGGAGAGAGAGAGGGAGAGGGAAGAGAGGGAAGGAGAGAAATGGAAGGACACAGAGAGAGAGAGGAAGGAGATAGTGTGAGAGAGAGAATGAGAGAGAAAGTGAGAGAGAGAGAGAGTGTGAGAGAGAGAGAGAGAGAGAGGGAAGGAGAGACAGAGAGAGAGAGGGAAGGAGATAGTGTGAGAGAGAGAATGAGAGAGAAAGTGAGAGAGAGAGAGAGGAAGGAGATAGTGTGAGAGAGAAAGTGAAAGAGAGAGAGAGAAAGAGTGTGAAGAAATTGAGTAAGAATAAACAGAAGAAAATAAAGAGATGGAATGAGAATAAGGAAGATGTGATAAAGATAGTGGAATATATAGAAAGTAATAATAAAGATAATAAAGATAATAAAGATAGGAAGAAAGGCAAGAAGTGAAATAATAATAATAATAATAAATATAAAGATAGGAAGAAAAATAATAATAAAGAAAATAAAGATAATAAAGATAGGAAGAAAGGCAAGAAGTGAAATAATAATAATAATAATAATAAATATAAAGATAAGAAGAAAAATAATAATAAAGATAATAAAGATAGGAAGAAAGGAAAGAAGTGAAAAAGAGAGATGGAAAATAAATATAAAAATAATAATGAAATAAATGAATAAATAATGATAATAATAATAATAATAATAATAATAATGATGATAATAATGATGATAATAATAATAATAATAATAATGATGATAATAATGATAATAATAATAATAATGATAATAATAATAATAATAATAAAGAAAATAATAATAATAATAATAATAATAATGAAGAAATGAAAGAAAGAAGGAAAATAAATAAATACATGAATAATGAAATAAATGAATAAATAATAATAATAATAATAAAAAAAATAGAAGGAAAAAAAAATAATAATAAAAGAAAATTTATAAATATATAAATAATAAAAATAGGAAAATTAAAATAGAAGGAAAATTAAATGAAGGAAGGAAAATAAAAATAATAAGAAAATGGAAATAAGTGAAAGAAATAGAAGGAAAATAAATAATAATAAAAGTGGAAATAGAAGGAAAATTGATGATAGGAAAATGGAAATAGAAGGAAAATAAATAATAATAAATTGAAGTAGAAGGAAAATAAGAAAATAGAAATAGAAGGAAAATAGAAATAGAAGGAAAATAAGAAAATAGAAATAGAAGGAAAATAAGAATAAAAATTGAAGTAGAAGGAAAATATGAAAAGGAAAATAGAAATAGAAGGAAAGAAAGAGAATAAAAGTGGAAATAGAAGGAAAATAAATAATAGGAAAATAGAAGGAAAATAAATAATAGGAAAATGGAAATAGAAGGAAAATAAATAATAATAAATTGAAGTAGAAGGAAAATAAGAAAATAGAAATAGAAGGAAAATAAATAATAGGAAAATAAGAATATAGAATTAGAAGGAAAATAAGAAAATTGAAGTAGAAGGAAAATAAGAAGAAAATGGAAGGAAAATAGAAATAGAAGGAAAATAAATAATAGGAAAATAGAAATAGAAGGAAAATAAATAATAGGAAAATAGTAATAGCAAGAAAATAAATAAGGAAAATAGAAATAGAAGGAAAATAGAAATAGAAGGAAAATAAATACGAATATGGAAAAAGAAGGAAAGAAAGAATAAAAGTGGAAATAAAAGGAAAATTGATAATAGGAAAATGGAAATGAAGAAAATTATGAAAAGGAAAATGGAAATAGAAGGAAAATAAATAATAGGAAAATAGAAATAGCAAGAAAATAAATAATAGGAAAATGAAAATAGAAGGAAAGAAAGAGAATAAAAGTGGAAATAAAAGGAAAATAGAAATAGAAGGAAAATTAATAGGAAAATCTAAATAGCAAGAAAATAAATAATAGGAAAATAGAAATAGAAGGAAAATAAATAATAGCAAAATGAAATCGAAGAAAATTTATAATAGGAAAATGAAAATAGAAGGAAAATAAGTGAGAGAAAGAGAAGGAAAATAAGGACAATTATAATGAAAAATAATTAATTTCATATTTATTATTAATTGTGTGTTTACATTTTTGTACTAGAAATAATATTAAGATTTTTATTATTATTATTAAATTTTTTATTGAAATTTTTTGTGTTTGTATAAATAATAATATTAATAAAAATAATAATAATAGCAATAACAACAATCATAATAATAATAATAAAAATAATAATAACAATAAAATGATAATATTAATATTATTAATTTTATTATTATTATTATTTTTATTATTATTTTTCTTTTATTAATATTATTATTATTATTACATTTTATAGTGAATATTTTTATATATTTATGAATAATAATAATAACTATAACTATAATAAAAAAATTACTATAATATTAAGATTAAGATTATTATTACTGTTATTATGTTTATTATTATTTTTATTATTATAGTGAAAAATATGTTACGTAATAATAATAATAATAATAATAATAATAATAATAATAATATGTCCAGGCAACAGAACTAATTCATTTAGTATAATAATTAATAATAATAATAATTTGTTGGAGGAATTAATTACTCCAAATTTTCCACATTCATAAATTTGGAGAAAACAAAATATATATAAATATATATATATAAAATTTTAACATTAATTATTTATTTAACCTTTTATTATTATTAAGATTAATTTTAGAATAGAATTATCTCTCTCTCTCTCTCTGAGTGGACAGAGTGCCTCGGCCATTGTCACACTATGCGGTGGTGCCGTAGAATGGCAATAACACACAAACAAATGAGAGGTGTCACACCCTGCGGCGTCGCCGCACCGCTCCGTATATCGGGGCAAATCACACACAGATTTATGTATACGTGGTCACACACACACACACACACACCACATCTGCTCTACCTTGGTAACACTGTTTTATAATAAGTTATTACCAGGTTTGATGTTGATTTATTTGTTCAAAGTATTCAAGACAAGACAAGTCAGTTCTTTGGCAAAAAAATTATATTAATACTAATCGTGCTCAATAGCACTGTGCGGCGTGCTGCACAATGTAATATGGTACAGGATTTGCGGCTCCGCCGCTACGGCGAGGCCGCATAGTGTGACAACGACTATTCTACTTTACTATCCTTCTTATTTAGGACTATCACTGGGTAGTAAATATATTCTGTACCAGTAATCCTAAAATCAGATCACCCCGTGTGGAACACAAACACTTCAGTAAATAATAATTATTATTTATATACTTGATTAAATCAAAGTGAAAAATATATTGCTAGAAAGACATACAAAATAAAAATAACAAACTTTGTGCATTACAAATAAATTTTTTTTTTTTTTTTTTTAGGCTAATCGTCACTATAACAGATTCCACCAAATAATAAAATATATATAAGAAAGTGAAGATAGAGCAATTAATAAAACAGTTGTATATAGGAAATCTATTTAACTTAGAAGTATTTAAAATTACACAAAATGAAATAAAAGAAAAAATATTTTAAAATTACACGAAAATATATATAAGATAAAGAAAGAAAAGTTGATAAAAAAAACTATATATAAAAAATAAGTAAGAATCAAAAATAAAAATAATAATAAGATAAATAATTTTAATTAGGCTCGTAGTTAAGATATTGTTGTATAAAGAAAGAAAAGTTAATAAAAAAATATATAAAAAAAGTAAGATAAAAGAATAATAATAATCAACAAATAAAAATAATAATAATAAGATAATTAATTTTAGTTAGGCTCGTAGTTAGGATTTTGTTATATAAAGAGAGAAAAGTTAATAAACAAATATATAAAAATAATAAGAAAGGAATCAATAATAATCAACAAATAAAAATAATAATAATGAGATAATTAATTTTAGTTAGGCTCGTAGTTAAGATAAAGAGAGAAAAGTTAATAAAAAATATATATATAATTAAATAGAGGATTCAATAGTAATATAAAAATAATAATAATAATAGTAAGATAAATTAGTGAATTAATTTTAATTGGGCTCGTAGTTAGAATATTATTGATAAAGAGAGAGAAAATATTTAAAAAATATATATAAAATAAGATAAAAGAATGAATAATAATCAAATGAAAACAATAATAATAATAATAAGAAAAATTAGTGAATTAATTTTAGTTAGGCTCGTAGATAAAATATTGTTTTATAAAGAAAGAAAAGTTAATAAAAAAATATATACAAAATAATAAGATAAAAGAATCTATAATAATTAACAAATAATAATAATAATAATAAGATAAACTATTTTCTTTAGGCTCGTAGTGAGGATATTGTTGTATAAAGATAGAAAAGTTAATTAAAAAATATATAACATTAAATAGAAGAATCAATAATAATCAAATAAAAATAATAGTAAGATAAATGACTACTGAATTAATTTTCCTTAGGCTCGTAGTGAGGATATTGTTGTATAAAGAAAGAAAAGTTAATAAAAAAAATATATAAAAAATAATAATATAAAAAAATCTATAATAATTAACAAATAATAATAATAATAATAAGATAATTAATTTTCTTTAGGCTCGTAGTGAGGATATTGTTGTATAAAGATAGAAAAGTTAATAAAAAAATATATAACATTAAATAGAAGAATCAATAATAATCAAATAAAAATAATAATAATAAGATAATATATTTTCTTTAGGCTCGTAGTGAGGATATTGTTGTATAAAGATAGAAAAGTTAATAAAAAAATATATAACATTAAATAGAAGAATCAATAATTAACAAATAATAATAATAATAATAAGATAATTAATTTTCTTTAGGCTCGTAGTGAGGATATTGTTGTATAAAGATAGAAAAGTTAATACAAAAACTTTATATAAAAAATAATAAGATAAAAGAATCTATAATAATCAACAACAAATAATAATAATAATAAGATAATTAATTTTCTTTAGGTTCGTAGTGAGGATATTGTTGTATAAAGAAAGGAAAATTAATCAAAATATATATAAATAATAATAATATAAAAGAATCTATAATAATTAACAAATAATAATAATAATAATAAGATAATATATTTTCTTTAGGCTCGTAGTGAGGATATTGTTGTGTTGTTATGGTGGTTGGAATGTTTGGACTCGACACACCAACATCAACATTTTAGCCATTTTCACCTTAATTAAAGCCTTTAACAATGGCTAACAAATACCCAGTACAAGTACGAATGAGGGAAATGTCCAAACAAGAAGAAATATTAGCGAAAAGGAAGAGAGAGATAGAAAAACGAATGAAAGAAGAGGAGAAGAAAGAAGAAGAAGGAGTGATGATGGAGGCAGCCACTAAAATTAAAAAAATTTCTTCTTCTATTTCTTCTTCTGTTTCCTCCACTATTACTAATAAATCTTTGTTGTTGGTTCCTCCACTTACTCCATCTGCTCCACCACGTGCTTCTTCTGCTTCTGCTCTTCCACCTGCATCCACTCGTGTACGGTAAGTGGAAGATTAAATAACAATAATGATGATAATGAGATTTTACATATTATTGTTATTGTTATTATTATTATTATATTAGTGGTAAATAATAATGATAATAATTATAGAGATCTTACGTATTATTGTTGTTATTTTTATTATTATTATTATTATATATGGTTAGTGGTAGATTAAATAATATTAATAATTAGATCTTACGTATTATTATTATCATTATTATTACTGGTATTGTTATTATTACTGGCATAATAATGTGATCTTACCTATTATTATTATTA
>JAWQEG010003132.1:22500-30000 GCA_033782935.1 Petrolisthes cinctipes
GGTTAGTATTAATCTGTGTGTGTGTGTGTGTGTGTAGAGATGGTGGTTAGTATTAATCTGTGTGTGTGTGTGTGTGTGTAGAGATGGTGGTTAGTATTAATCTGTGTGTGTGTGTGTGTGTGTAGAGATGGTGGTTAGTATTAATCTGTGTGTGTGTGTGTGTGTGTAGAGATGGTGGTTAGTATTAATCTGTGTGTGTGTGTGTGTGTGTAGAGATGGTGGTTAGTATTAATCTGTGTGTGTGTGTGTGTGTGTAGAGATGGTGGTTAGTATTAATCTGTGTGTGTGTGTGTGTGTGTAGAGATGGTGGTTAGTATTAATCTGTGTGTGTGTGTGTGTGTGTAGAGATGGTGGTTAGTATTAATCTGTGTGTGTGTGTGTGTGTGTAGAGATGGTGGTTAGTATTAATCTGTGTGTGTGTGTGTGTGTGTAGAGATGGTGGTTAGTATTAATCTGTGTGTGTGTGTGTGTGTGTAGAGATGGTGGTTAGTATTAATCTGTGTGTGTGTGTGTGTGTGTAGAGATGGTGGTTAGTATTAATCTGTGTGTGTGTGTGTGTGTGTAGAGATGGTGGTTAGTATTAATCTGTGTGTGTGTGTGTGTGTGTAGAGATGGTGGTTAGTATTAATCTGTGTGTGTGTGTGTGTGTGTAGAGATGGTGGTTAGTATTAATCTGTGTGTGTGTGTGTGTGTGTAGAGATGGTGGTTAGTATTAATCTGTGTGTGTGTGTGTGTGTGTAGAGATGGTGGTTAGTATTAATCTGTGTGTGTGTGTGTGTGTGTAGAGATGGTGGTTAGTATTAATCTGTGTGTGTGTGTGTGTGTGTGTAGAGATGGTGGTTAGTATTAATCTGTGTGTGTGTGTGTGTGTGTAGAGATGGTGGTTAGTATTAATCTGTGTGTGTGTGTGTGTGTGTAGAGATGGTGGTTAGTATTAATCTGTGTGTGTGTGTGTGTGTGTAGAGATGGTGGTTAGTATTAATCTGTGTGTGTGTGTGTGTGTGTAGAGATGGTGGTTAGTATTAATCTGTGTGTGTGTGTGTGTGTGTAGAGATGGTGGTTAGTATTAATCTGTGTGTGTGTGTGTGTGTGTAGAGATGGTGGTTAGTATTAATCTGTGTGTGTGTGTGTGTGTGTAGAGATGGTGGTTAGTATTAATCTGTGTGTGTGTGTGTGTGTGTAGAGATGGTGGTTAGTATTAATCTGTGTGTGTGTGTGTGTGTGTAGAGATGGTGGTTAGTATTAATCTGTGTGTGTGTGTGTGTGTGTAGAGATGGTGGTTAGTATTAATCTGTGTGTGTGTGTGTGTGTGTGTAGAGATGGTGGTTAGTATTAATCTGTGTGTGTGTGTGTGTGTGTAGAGATGGTGGTTAGTATTAATCTGTGTGTGTGTGTGTGTGTGTAGAGATGGTGGTTAGTATTAATCTGTGTGTGTGTGTGTGTGTGTGTGTGTGTGTGTGTGGAGAGATGGTGGTTAGTATTAATCTGTGTGTGTGTGTGTGTGTGTGTGTGTGTAGAGATGGTGGTTAGTATTAATCTGTGTGTGTGTGTGTGTGTGTGTGTGTGTAGAGATGGTGGTTAGTATTAATCTGTGTGTGTGTGTGTGTGTGTGTGTAGAGATGGTGGTTAGTATTAATCTGTGTGTGTGTGTGTGTGTGTGTGTGTGGAGAGATGGTGGTTAGTATTAATCTGTGTGTGTGTGTGTGTGTGTGTGTGTGGAGAGATGGTGGTTAGTATTAATCTGTGTGTGTGTGTGTGTGTGTGTGTGTGGAGAGATGGTGGTTAGTATTAATCTGTGTGTGTGTGTGTGTGTGTGTGTGGAGAGATGGTGGTTAGTATTAATCTGTGTGTGTGTGTGTGTGTGTGTGTGTGTGTGTGTGTAGAGATGGTGGTTAGTATTAATCTGTGTGTGTGTGTGTGTGTGTGTGTGTGTAGAGATGGTGGTTAGTATTAATCTGTGTGTGTGTGTGTGTGTGTGTGTAGAGATGGTGGTTAGTATTAATCTGTGTGTGTGTGTGTGTGTGTGTGTGTGTAGAGATGGTGGTTAGTATTAATCTGTGTGTGTGTGTGTGTGTGTGTGTAGAGATGGTGGTTAGTATTAATCTGTGTGTGTGTGTGTGTGTGTGTGTGTGGAGAGATGGTGGTTAGTATTAATCTGTGTGTGTGTGTGTGTGTGTGTGTGTGGAGAGATGGTGGTTAGTATTAATCTGTGTGTGTGTGTGTGTGTGTGTGTGTGGAGAGATGGTGGTTAGTATTAATCTGTGTGTGTGTGTGTGTGTGTGTGTGTGTGGAGAGATGGTGGTTAGTATTAATCTGTGTGTGTGTGTGTGTGTGTGTGTGTGGAGAGATGGTGGTTAGTATTAATCTGTGTGTGTGTGTGTGTGTGTGTGTGTGTAGAGATGGTGGTTAGTATTAATCTGTGTGTGTGTGTGTGTGTGTGTGTGGAGAGATGGTGGTTAGTATTAATCTGTGTGTGTGTGTGTGTGTGTGTGTGTGTGTGTGTGTAGAGATGGTGGTTAGTATTAATCTGTGTGTGTGTGTGTGTAGAGATGGTGGTTAGTATTAATCTGTGTGTGTGTGTGTGTGTAGAGATGGTGGTTAGTATTAATCTGTGTGTGTGTGTGTGTGTGTGTGTGTGTGTGTGTGTAGAGATGGTGGTTAGTATTAATCTGTGTGTGTGTGTGTGTAGAGATGGTGGTTAGTATTAATCTGTGTGTGTGTGTGTGTGTAGAGATGGTGGTTAGTATTAATCTGTGTGTGTGTGTGTGTGTGTGTGTGTGGAGAGATGGTGGTTAGTATTAATCTGTGTGTGTGTGTGTGTAGAGATGGTGGTTAGTATTAATCTGTGTGTGTGTGTGTGTGTGTGTGTGTGTGTGTGTGTGTAGAGATGGTGGTTAGTATTAATCTGTGTGTGTGTGTGTGTAGAGATGGTGGTTAGTATTAATCTGTGTGTGTGTGTGTGTGTAGAGATGGTGGTTAGTATTAATCTGTGTGTGTGTGTGTGTAGAGATGGTGGTTAGTATTAATCTGTGTGTGTGTGTGTGTGTAGAGATGGTGGTTAGTATTAATCTGTGTGTGTGTGTGTGTAGAGATGGTGGTTAGTATTAATCTGTGTGTGTGTGTGTGTGTGTGTGTGTGTGAGAGACAAAATGCCGTAATGTTGAGATGATGAGACTCAATTTGTGGGGTAAGCTAGGCACCTTTTATACAGGGGGTTGAAGCCCGGCCTGTTTCGAAGGGGCTTGTTCAAAGTAGTACCTTCGAACCTCCTGAAGGGAGTGAAGGTACTCAACTCTCTGGGGAGTCCAACGAGAGATTGCCTCGTTAATAGTTAAGAGGGAAGGAAGTGGTGTAGGAATGGTCGTTAGTGGCTGAGGTACACACTGTTTTTGACACAGCTGGTTGGCTGGGGTCTATACAATCATACATAATATACAATCCTACTGAGGTACACGCTGTCAAGGGGCATGACAGTATGTATGTATGTATGAGAAATTCATTCTAAAATACATATTAATACATTCTAATGAACCCATTTTATTATTATAAACCTTTTTCCCCCCCCATCCCATCCCCCCCCCATCCATCCTCCCCCCATCCACACCCACACCTCCCCCCCCCCCCTCCCCTCCCCTCTCTCTCTCTCTCTCTCTCTCTCCCTGGGCCGCTGCTGCCGGATAAATAAAGGAAGCTAGGTCACATGAGGGCACCTTTACTGATGTCGTTTGGTAGTTTCTCTCTCGGCAGCTCCTCCTCGACCACCTCCTTCTACAGCTACTTCTACAGCTACTACAGAGGGTGATTCCAGCAGTGTTATTGTTGGTGATGATGGTGATGGTGATGATGGTGATGGTGATGGTGGTGATGAGCCTTGTTGTAAGAAGAGGAGGAGTAGATGGGCTCACAAAACACACACAACAACAAAACAACAACAACAACAACAACCCCCCCCACCCAAGGCTTCCTGTAAGTATATTATTAATTATTTATTTCGTAAAATAAATACATACACACACACACGCGCAAACACACACAACAAAACGCACACATACACATACACAAAAAACGCACATACACACACACACACACATACAACCCCCCCCCCCCAACACCCAAGACTACCTGTAAGTATATTATTATTTTATGTGTGTATTATTTCTTTCATAAAATATATACATACACACGCGCACACACAACAACAACAAAAAATGCGCACACACACACACACATACAACCCCCCCCCCCCAACACACAAGGCTACCTGTAAGTATATTATTATTTTATGTGTATTATTTCTTTCATAAAATATATACATACATACACACGCAAACACACAATAACAATATCAACAACAACAACAACAACAACATCAACAACAACAACCACCAACACCCAAGGCTACCTGTAAGTATATTATTATTTATTTCTAAAAACACACATACACATACACACATCAACAACAACCGTCAACAATGCCAATAACACACACACACACACACAAATGAGAGGTGTTACACACTGTGGTGCCACATCACACCTCAGCATACTACAGTGGTAACTTAGTTAACACCATAACATTTCTTCCTTGAGGGGAGTTCCCGGAGGGAACGAGGCGTTGGAGCTATAGATAGATAGACAACATTTGTACAGTCGGCAAAAAAAGTTTCGTTACCATCCTTTTAACAGTGTGATGTAATGTTGGTAGGCCTGACTGGTGAGTGAGGTGTGACGTGAGTGTGTTATATACCTCCGTCACCTTCCCGGACCCCTCGGGCCCTCAGTGTGTCATGGGTAGGCCAGTAGGAATGATGTACTTTTACCCAGTGCTACTTTTTCTGGGTGTTTCAAGGATATTCTTGTTCTAAAATACTCAAATGTATTTCTTTATGCTTAATAATGAATAGTTAAATAGTAATAGTTCTTAAACACTCAAAATTTAATTTAAAATGAGTTAAACTTTTGATATAAAAAGAAAGGGAATGCCTTGTGTTAAGTTGTGATTGCCGCGGCCCACGAGGCACAGCTGCTCAGACGGTGGAGTACCAACCCTACCCAGTGTGTGCAGTACCAACCCTGACGCACTTATCCATGCTAAAATTAACGTAGGGGTGGTAACGAAACTTTTTTTGCCGACTGTACACTGTGTTTATGAGACAACACCATAACAACATTTGTAACCTTTTTTCCTTGTTGTACAACTATATAGTGTGTGTACTGTACAACTATATAGTGTGTGTACTGTACATATAGTGAACTGAAGTACAACTGTCTGGCACATATACACATACACACACACTTTTAAAACTGTGTGTGTATGGAGGGCTTTAATGTGATTTTTTACCTGTGTGTGTATATTCATGTACGTATCCCCCCCTCCCCCCAGCAGGAGGAGGAGGCCCCTTGTGTCTGAACGTACCTGCTAACCTGATGGGCATGGTGGGCGAGAGAAAACATATATGTGTATTTATGTATGTATGTGCGTATATTCATGTGCGTAATTCTCCCCCCCAGCAGGAGGAGGAGGCCCGCTGTGTCTGAACGTCCCAGCTAACCTGATGGGCAAGAATGTGTATATATATGTGTGTGTATGTGTGTATTTTACTGTCTTTCCTACCCTGTGTGCGTATAAGCGTGTATGTTTTTTTACCTGTGTGTATGTTTCTTCCCCCCCAGCAGGAGGAGGAGGCCCGCTGTGTCTGAACGTACCAGCTAACCTGATGGGCAAGAACGTGTATATATATGTGTGTGTATGTGTGTATTTATGTATGTATGTGCGTATAACCGTGTACGTATCCCCCCCCCAGCAGGAGGAGGAGGCCCATTGTGTCTGAACGTCCCAGCTAACCTGATGGGTATGGTGGGCGAGAGTGTGTATGTGTGTGTGTATATGTGTTTATATTAATGTATGTCTGTGTGTATAACCGTGTACCTATCTCTCCCCCCAGCAGGAGGAGGAGGCCCACTGTGTCTGAACGTCCCAGCTAACCTGATGGGCAAGAATGAGTATATGTGTGTGTGTGTATGTGTGTATTTATGTATGTATGTGCGTATAACCGTGTACGTATCCCCCCCCCCCAGCAGGAGGAGGAGGCCCTTTGTGTCTGAACGTACCAGCTAACCTGATGGGCAAGAATGAGTATATATATGTGTGTATTTTACTGTCTTTCCTTCCCTGTGTGCGTTTAATTACAGTATGTATGTATATTATCACGTACATATCTTCCCCCAGCAGGAGGAGGAGGCCCTTTGTGTCTGAACGTCCCAGCTAACCTGATGGGCAAGAACGAGTGTATATATGTGTGTGTATGTGTGTATTTTACTGTCTTTTCTTCCCTGTGTGCGTATAACCGTGTACGTATCCCCCCCCCCAGCAGGAGGAGGAGGCCCCCTGTGTCTGAACGTACCAGCTAACCTGATGGGCATGGTTGGTGAGGGTGTGTACGTTTGTGTGTATATGTGTGTATATTAATGTGTGTCTGTGTGTATAACCGTACGTATCCCCCCCCCCCCCAGCAGGAGGAGGAGGCCCGCTGTGTCTGAACGTCCCAGCTAACCTGATGGGCATGGTGTGATGGGCAAAAATATATATATATGTGTGTTTATGTGTGCGTATAATTATGTGTGTAAATTATCATGTACGTATCCCCCCCCCCCAGCAGGAGGAGGAGGCCCATTGTGTCTGAACGTCCCAGCTAACCTGATGGGCAAGAACGTGTATATATGTGTGTGTGTGTGTATTTTACTGTCTTTTCTTCCCTGTGTGCGTATAACCGTGTATGTTTTTTACCTGTGTGTACCTATCCCCCCCCCCCCAGCAGGAGGAGGAGGCCCCCTGTGTCTGAACGTACCAGCTAACCTGATGGGCATGGTTGGTGAGGGTGAACATATGCAGGCCATTCAGGGAGTCATGGTAACTCGTCTCACTAGGAATAACCCGGTCATTATTTCCTATGCCCATAAGGTGTTCGGTTCATTGGACCTTACTGAGGCCCAATGGAAACAATGTGAAGAACAGATGAAGGTTAGTAGTAGTAGTAGTAGTAGTGGTAGTAGTAGTAGTAGTGGGAGTGGTAATAGTAGTGATAGGAGTGGTAGGAATAGGAGAAATGGTATTATTGTTATTATTATTGGTATTATTGTTGTTGTTATTGTTTTTATGGTTGTAGTAGTAGTAGTAGTAGTGGTAGTAGTAGTAGTGGTAGTGGTGGTAGTGGTAGGAGTGGTAGGAATAGGAGAAATGGTATTATTATTGTTATTATCGTTATTATTGTTGTTATCGTTGTTATTATTGTTTTTATGGTTGTAGTAGTAGTAGTAGTAGTAGTAGTAGTCATAGTAGTAGTCGTAGTAGTAGTAGTAGTAGTAATAGTAGTAATATTATCATTATTTCCTATGCCCATAAGGTGTTCGGTTCATTGGACCTTACTGAGGCCCAATGGAAACAATGTGAAGAACAGATGAAGGTTAGTAGTGGTAGTAGTGGTAGTGGTAGTAGTAGTA